>JAKSZT010053883.1:728382-787903 GCA_026826555.1 Tolypeutes matacus | reverse complement strand
GAGGAGGCGCGCGGGGCTCCCGGGGCCCCGCCGCCCGCCGCCCGCGCCCACCGCGCCCGCCCGCCGGCCGCAGAGCCGCCAGCGCCGCTCGGCCGCCTCCCTCCGCGCGTCTGCTTCTCCCCGCGCTCGCCCCCGCCTCCCCGCGCCGGTCCCAACTCCGCCCGCCCGGCCCGGCTCACGTCACCCGCCTTCCCCGCCCCTCGAACCGGAGCCCGAGCCCCCTGCCCGGCCCTGGCTCCCGCTCCCCGCACCGCCTCGCCGCGACCTGGCTTGCAGCGCGGGGCTGTGCCTGGCCCGGCGACAGCGCCGGCGGAGTCCCCGCTCGCCCCTTTCCCCATCCCTGGCCTTATCCCGGTCCCCACCTTGGGAAAGGCTCGAGAGAGGCCGCGGGCTCCGATTGGACCGCCGGGCGCCGCCGGATGGTGTTGCCACGGTAACCGGATGGCATGCGAAGCAGTTCGAGGTTCCGACCCGGTTACGGGTGCGTCCAGTGGACCCGAGAGCTGCTTTGGGAGGGGGCGTTCCCGAGGAGGTCTGGGATGCGGGGCGCGTATGGAGCGGGGGTTGCGGGAAAAGTTTCCTCCTGGCGGAGCTGAGTAAAGGGGCCGCGGGGCCTCAGTGCTGGCCTGGGAGGACCCTCTTCTAGGATCGACTTCTCTTCGCGCTGCCGGGGCCCCAGGCTCGGGCTTGGGGAAGGTGCCCCTCGCTGCGTTAGCCCCTGGCCTGGGCGCACGGCCCGGCTGCCGCTCCTCCCTCGGCCGCCGCTGCTGCTCGGCCAGACCCTGGACCCAGAGTCACTGGGGAGATCCAGGGAACCGCGGCCTCCCAGACTCCTGGAAACTCTCCGCCACTGCGTTCCCGCCCCGCCCCCACCCCCCACCTCCACACCCCCCGCGCCTCCCCGGCCCCGGCTGTGTCTGCAGCACCCGGTAAGAGAGAAGGCTCCCGCCAGGGCGACCCCTTTCACGCCGAACGAAGGCACAGGCGTCGCAAAACTCCACGGAAGGCCAGAGCTGCGGCTTCCCTGAGAAACCAGGGTCCCCGCCGACGCTCTGAAGGGAGGCGCAACCCAGGGGTCCCTGGCCCCATGCTGGTCAGGCCTTCCTGCCGCGAGCCCGGAGCCCGGGTCCAGGGATGGGAGGGAGAGGCTGACAGCTCCTGCACATACGCTCAGGCAAGCTCTGGACTCCTCTGTCAAGTGAGACGGGTCCCGTGGCTGCACTCCAGGTGAGACTTGGGGGGGGGGAGCTGGCAGCAGGTGAGCGGGGCTGGGGGTGGGGACGGGGCTGGGGACTCCCAGGCTGCCAGGCAGGCCTTTAACCCGGGCCTCCAGGCTCCTTGCCAAAGGCCTTTGAGAGGCCCAGGTGTTCCCCTCCCTCCAGGCCTGGTGATGGCGTGACCAGGCCCCCTGCTGCCCCACGACGACGCTGGAGGGGCGGGAAGCAGCGAAGAGCGCAGGCGCCACGTGCGCAGTCCCGCGGCCCTAGCGTATTGGCTGTGGGGTCTTGGGTGCATTATGTCACCTCTCTGACCTTCGGGCTCCTTATCTGTAAAACGGGTTTCATGTGGCCTTCCAGGTGGCCGTCTTCGTGAGGATGGAAGGACATGGCCTCACTCGGGGTAACTTAGGGTGGAAAGCGGGAGCTGACGACCGTGAAGCAGAGACGCGCCAGGTAAGTCCGCACTTTGCTGACCTGGAAACTCCTGGGCCCTCTTCTCCTCCTTGGCCTTCCCTGAGGGTTTGGGGGTGCAGACCCCATTCAAAGACGAGGCAGACAGGACTCTGGGGAGGTCCTGCAAGAGGCCCGGCCCAGGACGGCCGGGAAAGAAGGGGTGTCGGCACTGCTGCCACCTAGCGGTTCCAAGTGGGCGCGCACCGGGCTGCCCCGCCCGGAGCCAGGCCTGAGGCTACCGGAGTGAGGGCAGGGGGGTACTCCCAGGGCCAAGCCAGGGGCGCGGGGGGCGGGCTCATGCCCCACTCTGCCCCGCAGCCCTTTGGAAACCCGTGGACCTCGTCGCAGATCAATTTTTTTAAAGCATAAAATAAAATACACGGGATTATAAGGAAACAATTACGTTCAAATGCATTACCCCAAATATTAATACCATTTTAATATAGCAATATATGTTCTTTATTAATGCATTAAAAAACTTACTGGCAGGTCCAAAATTTACCACAATATTGATATTCCGATATGCAGCAATAATATTTGGAGTTACCTGCAGCATTGCCTGTAAGGGGATGTGAAAAATGCCTGTGATTTCTATGTTTGGCAGTGGAAGGGAATATTAAATTTTAGTAGGAAGTTAATAAAAATAAAGGTGCAGTTTTCTGTCCCATCCAAGTTCAAGGACCTTGTGAGTTCCATCCGCGGACCTTGGATATTCCTAGGCCCCTTATGTTCTATCCACAGACCTTGGGGGTCCCTGGAGGCGACGTATGACCCCCAGGGCTGGGGCGGTGGTAGATGAAAATGTTTTCTGAAATCCAAGATGGCAATGAACTCCAATAGAACTCACGAGGTGAAGGCGGAGCCTCAAACAAACACATCCTTTTGGGGAAGGGAGGGCCCTTCTCTCCCACTCAGGCTTGGAAGGTTGATCTAGGATGGGGCAGAGCTGTCCTGATTCCTAGGGCACCCGCAGATCTATCCCAGCCCAGTCCAGAGAGAGTGCACGCCCTGTATTTTGTTTGCTTTTATTTTTTTTACATGCTGTAAAACAAAACCGGGGCTTACATTTCACATAGATGTGACTAATTTCCGGCACTTTCACAACCTATCACATTTTTGATCATTTCATTTTCCTTCCCTCCCGAGAACAGGGAGGGTGGGCATGTGTCACTCCCCACTCCCCCACTCACACACATGCACAGACGTGCACAGGCACACACGCACACGCAAACACACCTCCCGGCTTCAGGATGTGCAAAGGAGAGTCGTCAGATGTGCCCACTGTGGGAAGCTCTCCCAGTCTCCTTGCCGCTTCTGACCCGTTACCTTCTTCCCCGGGAGCAACCTGCACTCTGGATCCTCAGGTGGGCAGCGCTGCTGAGCCACCTCACCCTCACCGGCCGCTGTTTTCCCCGCCGCGGAGCCAGCCAGCCTGCGGGAGGCCCCTTGAAGGCTCTCAGCCTCCAGTAGCCCCTGATCTACCTAATGGCCTTTGCAGACTCGACTATTTTTAAACCCATCCAAAGCCAAATTGACCTGCCATTGTTCATTTTTCTCCCAAGGAGGTAAATGTGTCTTAAGCATGACATTTGATTAAGTAGCTAAGTTTGTGGTTTTAAATGGCAGGGGAAATGCTGATTAAAATTATGATGAGTTTCTTTCCAGGGTCCACTCGACCATCTTCTCTGCCTCCTCTGCCTTCCTAGCTCTCCCCTCCCCAAGTAAAAGGGAAGGTGGGAACTCAAAGTCACTTCCCTTCCCTGGGAAGGTGAAGTGCCCAGGCTTTGGGCTCCTCCCAGGGGCGGGAGAGGAGAAAGGGGCTCAGGGACTCCCACAAATGCCTCGACTCCCAGGGCAATGGGTCGGTGGCCAGCCGAGGCCTGGCAGGAGCAAGGGCCGCCTCTCCACTGCCCATGAGCATAGATTTGGGTGCCAGAAAGGGGAAACGGCAAGCCTTGGGCTTGCTCTAAGCAAGGGGTCCTCCCACACGTGCAGATGGATGGTGGGGAAGGGGGCTGCTGAAGAACGTGGTCAGGCCCCGAGACGAGGAAAAGCCCTAATTCCAGGCTTTTCCCGCCTCTCTGCATGGGTGGGCTCCCCTCTTCTACTAGAACACCCAGGAGGAGGAGTTTGCACTGCGAAATACAGTGACAGGGTTTGAAGGTGATGATGCCCTGCAGGGGTCCAGAGATGGGGGCGCGTGAGGTTGGAGAGAAGAAGACAGGGCCCTGAGGGTGCTGCGGGAAGCCCAGGGAGGGGCTGAGGGGGCCTCGGAGACGCCCTGACATTTTCCCTTCCATTTGGGTCACGAATCCGAGTAGGGTCGAAGCCTGAGTGTTGCTGCCTGAGCCGCCAGCCTGCTCTGCTGCCGGCAGACCCCGGAGGAGTGAGGCTCTGCATGGCGGCGGTGGGGCGCAGTGGGGGGCACCGACTGGGGGACACGCAGATGAGAACGACGGCATGGCCCGAGGAGCCAGGAGGAAGACTCGGAGCTCGTGGACTCACTGCGGAACAATTCCTTCCTTTCTCACTTTCCACATGAATTGGGGCGTCGGAGGGGGAGCAGGCAGGAAGGTGGACTTCCCACAGATCCTAGGATGGGGCTGGAGACAAATTATTTGTACATTAAGGACAAAGGGGAGGGTCTGGTGCGTGAAGGGGTCAGACACTTGGGTTAGACAACGAAAGAGAGCTGGGGGCCAAGTTGCTCGCTGGCACCGGGAGGTCTGATTCCGGCGAGCAGGGCGAGCTGGGAGGCCTGAGGGATGGAGAAAGTGCCAGTGAACAAGGCTCTTTGGGAAGCAGCACGGCCCAGCAGCAGAAGCCCCTCAAAGAGGGTGTGCGACGGCAGAGGGAAGGGGCCCTGCTGGGGAGCAGCCCCTCTGCCGGCTGGTGCCGAGACCCCGGGCTCCAGGCAGAAGAAGCAAAGCTGAACACCAGCGAGCCGGTGCCAGGGATGCCTCCTCCAAATCCATCAGCCGCGTGGGTCAGCACGGGCTGGATTGGGCTGCAGTAACAAACAGCCCCCGGAGCTCCGTGGCTTAACCCCCTGAGGCTGGCCGTGCTCGCCACTGTAAGAGGTTGGCGTCGGCCCCTCCCCACATGGTCTTCTCTCTGGGGCTCAGCCTGAAGAAGCCTCTTGGAACACACCCTGCCACGTAGCAGAGGGCGAGGGGTCGGCAGAACCACCCAGTGGCCCTTAAGCTCTGCCTGGAAGGGCAGAGGTCAGGTCCCATGGCAAGCTGACGTCACTGGGATGAGGCTACACAAGCCTCCCATGTGGGGTGGGGGCGGGCGGGCGACACTTTGAACAATCGTTCACTCTTCTACACTCATGGGTGCCAACAATTCAAGAAGAGAATTTATAGCCTGTTTTTGCTGAGCCCCTAAACTTGATGATCCTAGAACTTGTTGAAAGGGAAGGAAAGATGCTTTCTAGGAGGCATGCTGAGTTTGCATGGCTTCGTCTGCTTCGACCTCAAGCATAGACCCTTGATTCTGAAAGCTGGGCCGACCTCAACCTCATTCCCTGTCCAGGCAGGCATGGGACTAATTCTAGAACCCAGAGGTAGATGCTTGCAAATAACAAACTGGGGGGTAGGGTGATTTGGCTCACCCCCAAACTCATATGGTCAGATAATGCATCTATCAAGAGGGGAAAGCTTGAGAGAAATCATCACCATCATCATCATCACCACCACCACCATCATCACCATCAACATCATTTTTTAAAGTTTCGTTTGAGCTCAGGATCTACCAAGGGATTCATTCTCACCCTGAAACCAGCTGGCTCCACTGTGACCCTTCTTGGCCAGTAACTGTGGGACCCCATCTTCCCAAAGCATCTCGGCTCAGTTGGCATCTGGGCTGCTCACTGCCAATTCAGAAGGTAATCAAGTGGAAAGCCACGCCCTCTAGCAATGCCTTGTCCGAGTTGGTATCTTCAGGCTTGGAAAGCCTTTCGGAAGTCATGCTAGGGAGAGGAAAACATGTCACTTATTGAACGCCCTGATGCGGGAGAGACACCCAGCTGGTTCACCCCAAGTTCACCGGGGTCTGTGAGCATCCGGCACTCCAGGGTGCAATTGACATTTCCAATCCCCTTTAGCCACACGTGGCCTTCCTCTCCCTGGCTCTCCTTCTCTCCTCTAAGGATCCCCCGTCTTATTGGGTCACAGCTCACCTTACTCCAGCGTGGCCTCTTCTTAACTGATGCCATCTGCAAAGACCCCATTTCCAAATAAGGCTGCATTCACAGGAACTGGGGGTTGGGACCTTAGCATGTGTTTTTTGGGGGACACAATTCAACCCCTAACACGGGGGTGATAAATGTTCCTGGCCAGAAATGTGTATTTCCCAGCCTCCCTGCTGACACAGCTCTGGCCAGTAAGTTGCAAGCAGAAGCTGCTTGGTGGGACTCCAGGTGAAGCCCTTCAAAGCGCTGACCCTTCAGTCCACGCCTTTCGCTTTCCTCCTTGTTCTTGTTCCTCCCTTGGTGCAGGTGGGGTGCAGGGGATGGAGCAGCCTCGAGGGGGACAGTGGGAACTGCATGCTGCGAAGGCCAGGGCACAAGGATAGGCTTGTCCAGACCCCTGTGGCAGCGCGGATGTCCAGGTGAGCCCCGAGTTTCCCACCTCCAGACTTCCCATGAGAAAAATGAGCCCATCGTTATTTCAAGTTTATTCTAGTGCTCTATAACGTTCAGCCAAATGTAGTTACAGTAGAGTAGGCGAGTGTTCGCCTGCAAGGACGGCAAAACCAGATGCGGCCCTCGTTTTCTCAAAGTGCTGCATTTTCTAGGGCAGAATATTTCTTGCCCCTAGCAACGTGTTATAATCAGAAAGGGAGGCTGAGGGCAATCTGGAATCAAAGGGCCAAACAGCAATGTTTACACGAGTTTTAAGTCAAGACTTCACATTCTCCTCCACCCGTGTCGATCTATGCCTATTTTGCCAAAATATCCCTTTTTTGGCTAAGTTCTGCATGGGGATGGGAGTGGTGAAGCCAAAGAATTCACTCTGCCTTTATTTTATTGTTTCTGGAAATTTAATTGAGCCAGGAGGTAAACGCTGAGTCTCCCAGGGGACTGTGCTTTCTGGAGCCGAGTTTTGATGCCTGACATGCTGAGTTCTCCTTTGTCGTAGGAGCCAACAGAAGGTCCTTGAAAAGGCACCATGGACCTCTGATGACTGGGGCAGGTGTTATAAGCTGAACCAGACCTGCAGCTTCCCAAGTGAGCTGGAGAAGTTTCTTTTTTTTCCCTGGCTATATAAAGCAGCCATTGCAATTCAGGACATTTTTTTTTTTTGAGGAAGAGGAGGAGGAGGAGAAGGGAGAGTACTACTAGAACTCTTCCTTCCCTGCCCCCCACCTCCCTCCCCAGAGCAAATGGAGATCCTTGAAATCAGCATGGGCATTCGTATTATATAAAAGGAAGCTTACAGTAGTCAGAAAACACATTTTTTTTTAAGAAATCAAGCAGATAATTCAAGTTCTACCTCCACCACGTACCAGCTACATAGTCTCAAACAAGTATTGTCACCTCCGTGACCCTGGTTTTCATATCTTTAAGATGGTAGGAGAAAGATATGCCTCTGGGATTGTTAGATGAAATGAAACATGCAAAGCTCCTACCGTGTTAGGTACTCATGAAAGTGTTGACATCATTAGCAACAGGCCCACTGTCAAAGAGTTGACGTAGATGGGCATAAAGAATCTATTAACTTATTCTTCATTCAACGAGCATCTTTCATGCCCCATGCTAGGTACCAGGCTTACCTTGGTAAGTCAAACTCACTTGGTCCCTGTTCTTATAGCTCTCAGACAATCAACAGATACATTAGAAATACATGCATAATTGTTCATTGGAACCTTTCCTCTGAAGGTCCCTGCCTGGCTATTGTCCGTGGCCTCCCTCCTAAGTTCTCTCCTGTCCTCAGGGGCTAGAAGCCTGTAAACTACATTCCCTAGGCTTCGGTGTCCACAGAAGTGAAATGACCCTCTGTGTCACTGTGGGATGAACATGTCTGGATCGCAGAGGAGAGTTTGTAGAATGACACTACAGGAAAGCCATGCATATCCAAGAGAGTAACGGCTCAGCAAGAATTTCATGAAGGACTATTGTATGCCCAGGGTCTGGAAAGTGCTATGAGGGATATAAACATTGACAAGACGTGGTTGCCCATGCCTCTGAGGAACTCAGTAAGAAAATAATGACACACATGCATTTGGCTAACTCTCTTCAGGCAGAGCAATGAGTCGGAATAAATGATTCATCCATTCATTTATTCTTTTAGCAAAAAGTTATTGGGTGACTACTGATGCCGGGGTGACAGTGATGAATTAGATGGGTGACGTAGTTTCCTGGCTCCTGAAGCAAATACTCTGCAGTGGTTGGCGTAAACAATGGGAATTCATTGGTTCACAGTTTTGAGGCCAGGAGGAGTCCAAAACAAAGGCCTCGTCAAGGCAGTGCTTTTTCCCAGAATACTGTGGCTTTCTGGGGCTGGCTGCAGGTGATGCTTGGTCCTTGCTTTTTCTGTCATGTGACAATGCACATGGTGGCCTCTCCCGGCCTCTTTCTCCTCTTCCAGGTTCTGCTGAATTTCGGCTTCCAGCTGTTCCCTCTGGCTCTCTCTCCCTCTGTGACTTTCCCTATAAGACTTTCAGTAATAGGATTAAATCCCATCCTAATTCAGCTGGACCACACTCTCACTGATAGTAGCCTCATCAAAAGGCCCTACTTATAAGAGTTCACACCCACAGGAATGGATTAAGTTTAAGAACATGTTTTTCTGGGGATACAGAACTCCAAGCCACCACAGACGAGTTCTCTTCGCACATGTTGCCTGCATACTAATGAGTTCCAGGAAACAGACTGGACAAAACATCCCGTTGGAGTCTGGGATCAGGGTACTGAGATGGAGCTTTCTCCATGAACAAATTCCTCTGGTCAAATTCTTAGCCCCAAACATCCAGGTTGGAAATTACTTAAGTTCTCTGTGATTGGGCTGCCTCCATCTTAATAAAGCTTCCACAAGTTTCTGCCAGGTGGGCAGGTAAATCACCTGAGGTCTTCAAAGAGAAGAATCAATGTCCACATAGAAACTTGTCCACGCGTGCTCATCACACCATTACAATCGCCAGAAGGTGGGAACAACCTAATGGCTGTCAGAGGATGGACAGACAAACAAAATGTGGCCCATCCACTTAATGGAATATTATTTAACCCTGCAAAGGAATGAAGTACTGATACGCACTGCGGCATGGGAGAACCTTGAAAATATCATGCTAAGTGAAAGAAGCCAGGCCCAAAAGACCACATACTCTATGGTTCCATCCATCGGAAAGTACAGAATAGGGAAATCTATAGAAGCAAAAAGTAGATTAGAGGTTGCCAAGGTCCTGGGGTGGGGGGGGTGAGGGGGGGTGATGAAGGGTCCCAGGTTTCTTTTTGAAGTGAGAAAATGCACTTAAATGATAGTTGCACATATCTGTGGGATATACCAAACACCATTGAATTGTACACTTTAAATGGGTGACTATATAGAACGCGAATTTTATCTCAATAAAGGTATTTAACATCATGCATGAGTAAAACGTTCATTCAAAGTAATATAGACCAATGGATTTTAGTGTAACACAGTACAAAAAATTTCATGGGTACGGATTCCACATCACAGCTAACATTTCAGAAACTGTCACTTGTCGTATTTTAGTGATATTCACAAGTCTTAGAAACTGCTATTAAAGTAACGCTCTTTTCCACCTACATGTAGGTATGAGGCCAGCTTTTCTTCATGTACCCCAACCAAAAAACATAATGCAACAGATTGAATGCAAAAGCAGATATGGGAATCCAGATGTCTTGATTTCTTTTTAATTCAGAGTTGTTATTTTTAATAAAAATGTTTTTATGCTAACAGCAACAACAACAAAAAGAATGAGGAATGGAGGAGGGAGACTCGCTGGCCAGCAACTGTCCTCAACTGCAGAACAGGCTTAGCTGATAGGACAAACACCTTACAGTGGGTGGGCAACAGGAATTAATTGGCTCCGAGTTTTGAGGCCAGAAGCTGCAAATCTGGGCGTTGGCAAGGCCATGCTTTTCCCTGGAGTCGTTCTGGTGGTGGCTGGGCCCCACCCTTGGGGGTCCCCAACTTGTGTCCCTGCCTCGGCCACATGATGATGTCCTTGGTGTCCGCCTGTGGCTTTCCCTGATTTCTGGCTCCTACGTCTCCTGGCTTCTTCTGGCTTCTAGATTCTTCTACCTGCCTGCCTCCAAATGCCCTCCCTTGGTAAGGTCTCTCTTGATATGGATCAAAGCCCTCCCTGATCCCATTAGGCCGCACCTTACCTAATAACAACAAGAGGTCCTTCTTACAACGGTTCACACCTCAGGGCTTGGATGAGTGGGATCCGGTCCAGCAGGGCCAGGAATTCTGTCAATCAGACAATCCCCTAAGCCAAGCCCTGCCATGGCCCCAGGTTCACACCACAGGGCTTGGATGAGTGGGATCCGGTCCAGCAGGGCCAGGAATTCTGTCAATCAGACAATCCCCTAAGCCAAGCCCTGCCATGGCCCCAGGCCACCCTGGGTGGGGGCACGTTTGACTGCTTAGTGACAAAATCACTCTCTCGTTGCCATTTTTGCTCCAAGGAGGGCAAGAAAGTTGGTGAACACACCCATGGCAGCCCCCCACAGGATTTGCCCAACCTTCTAGAAGAATCCTACCTTCTTTTTCCTCATTTCAGAAGCTAGAGCATCTGGGGCAAGCCAAGACTCCCTTTGGGTCTGTGGGGTGCTCTCTGTTCCGCATCGCGTACAGGGCAAGGACTGGGACACTTCACTTCGAAATGCACAACAGAAGCTTCCCCGGCTGTTCCTTTTAGGTAATTCCCCTCAGTGCACATGAAGAGATGAGTTTCGTGCCTGGAAATCACATCCCAGTTGCAAAGGCCCAGTTTCTTTTATTTTCTCAACTATCACCCTTCCTGTCCTGCAGCTTGGCGAGGACGGTCCACTGACATGAGCCCGGTCGGCTTCCTGTGCTCTCGGGGGAGAGAAGCGCAGCCCTCCAGCAAGCAGGCGCATGAGCATACCCTCCCCTCCTCCGCTGCGGGGACCTGTTGCTCCACGAGCCTTTGCCGCACACCTGGGGACTTCCCTGTATTTGGGGCGGAACCGACATGGCCACCTCCCAAGGCCAGCGGGGAGGGCAGCCCTGTGGAAAGCTTGCCCTGGACTTTGACACGTTAGGGTCCCTCGAGCATTTCACCACGTCTTCCAGAGGCCCAGGGCAGGGGGCCAGCCAGGGTACGGCCACGACCTGATTTCCTGGCAAGCCCGTTTCCGCTGGACAAAGTTTCCTCTGCTTTTAGGAAGGGGCTCGGCCTGGGGTGTGAGCATGAAGTCAGAAAGCACTGACGGGCCCTCCCCTGACTTCCAGAGTAAGACCACCGTGCAGGATGGCAATTAAATGACTGCTGCCCTTGTCACTCCAATCCTCTGTGCTCTGTGCCTTGCCACCCCATTTCATCACCGAGAAGCCTCCTTTGGAAATGTGGCTTTCAGACTCTTGATGGGAAACTCTGATTTCTACCCGGCTTGATTAAAAGGACAAGGAAATCCGTGAGAATGGACGTGTCTGCTGAGTGGGGTCCAGACCCTGGTGTCCCCAAACACTGCAGGAAACGAGACCTTGGAATGGGTGCCCAAGCTCCAGAGTCTCTCTGCAGTCACCTGGGCTCCCCCCGGGTCCACCTTCTTCCTAGGAGCTGTGGGGTCAGAGGCCAAAGGCCGAGTGGGTCTGAGTTGCAGTAGAGTAGCCTGGCAGAGCACACGGGCTCTGGCCAGACTGCGTGGGTTCAAACCTTGGCTTTGCATGGGACGTTCCAGCTGTGTGTCCTTGGGCAAGTTACTTAACCTCGCTGTGCCTCAGTTTCCCCTTCTGTAAAATTAGGTTTCTGCCTCTTGGGTGTTCTAAGTGTTGAGTGAGTCATCCCAGGTCCAGCCCTTGGAGCAGGGTTTGGCACACAGTAAGTGCTCAATAAATTACGGGGTTGTGGGTGTTGGTCATGGGGTACCACTGCTTGGCATAAAACTCAGCAGGGGCCCCTCCTGCTCCTGGGCACTTGGCCCCCCTGACCCCCATCCCAGAACTAAGCCGGCCCTTGCCCTGCACGCCCTCTGGCTCTCGTTGGCCTCGGCTAACTTGCCCTAGCCTTCTGGGGCTCACTTCCATGTCCCCTTCCTCTGGGAAGCTTCTCCGACCTCCCTGTGTGGATTACACGGCCGCCGCCTCTCTGTGCCCATGGCACCTCAGATTTCCTCTTTATCGCCACAAGCCCCGGCAGTGTCCTCCCCCTCCTCCCCTCCTCCCCTCCCCCTCCCCTCCCCCTCTTCCTCCTCCTCCTCTCTCCTCCTCTTCCCCTCCCCCTTCCCCTCTTCCTCCTCCTCCTCCTCTCCCTCCTCTTCCTCCCCTTCCTCCTCCTCCTCGCCCCACTCCTCCTCCTCCTCCTCCTCCTCCTCCTTCTCTTCTTTCTCTTTCTTCTTTCCTTCCCCCGATCATGGTAATATCCAGGGCAGAGCTCACAACTGGCCACGGTGGGAACCGGGCCTTACCCATGCCCTGTGAAGCTCCCCAGCGCCTGGGGAGTGCTTGGGCCACACTGAGGAGCCTGGTGTCTGTGAGCAGAGGCAGCGTCCTCACCTCTTGGGAACCGTTCCCTTCGTGTTGGTGTTTGAGGGGCCGCAGCAGAGACGGCCACACGGAGGTCTCCCTGACGGGCCTGGCTGGTGCCAGACGTGCTGAGCAGCTGCTCGTTGAGTGGATGGGTCCACAGATGAGTGGACAGGTAGACGCACAGGTGGGCTGGTGGACAACGCGGCCAAGGCTCTGCAGTAAGGCCCCCAGGTCACCTCACTCACTCCCCGATGGCCTCGTAAAACCCCTGGTGGATTGATGGAAAGCACAAAGCCATTTCCGGGGAGACCCCCAGGAGGAGGCAGCGCCTTTGCTGGTTGTTAAATATCATGAGAGGTGAATTCATTCTGGAAACACGAAGTTTACAGGAATTTTACGAGACTCCAGGCTCCTGGCGGTGCTTTGGGGTTGGCTAGCTGAGAACAAAAAGTCAGATAAAGTAAGAGAAGCTGGAGAAGGGCTGTGTACTGGCATCCGCGCTGTAGATTGGAAAAGCTGTTGGGTGTGTTTTTAATATTGATTACTTTATTAGCTAGCATGTCAACTAATTTATTTAATGAAAAATGTTGAGCCTCAACTCGGCAGGGAGCCAGCAGTGACAGGTAAACACAGGCTGAACAAAAGAGGGAAGACTCAGGTACACTGCGGAGCTCTAAAGGAATCCCGTTTGGGGTTGGACACGTCCTCGGGAGGCCACCTGAGCCTGTCCTCTGTTTGCAGGTTAGTGAACACCAGGTTGAGGCATCAAGGCACAGAGAGGCTGAGAGCCCAGCCTGAGGTCACACAGCGGCCGAGTCTGACCTCTCCACCAAACTACAGCCAGGTCCCGCCACTTGCCAGTGGACAAACCTAAGGTGCTTGTCCAGCTGGGAAAGGGGCCCAGCCAGGTGGGAGCGCAGGCCTCTGTCACCTGGCTCACGTGAATGACCTGAGAAGCCCTCGTGCCGTCTTCCCCACCTCAGCAAGTGTTCACGCCCCCACATGCTGTAAGGCGCTGGGGGACAACGGGACACATGCCCCCGTCCTGGGGACGCACTCCCTGTTTTCTTGGACTTGGGGCGTCACGTGAGTGTCCTGGGCCTGGAGCGTCCTCTGGGTGGGTAAGAAGGAGCCCACGCTTGCCGACGGGGCTTCCCAGAGGCCGGCAAACTCCCACTGCGAGCCTTTCCGTCCCTAAGGAAGATGATGCTATTTGGGGCTCTGGAGACTTTTAAACACAAATTAACAGCAAAGCACAATGTCCTCGGCTGTGTGGCTCAGAAGCCAAGAGGACCTGCCTTTGTGGGGAGCCAGGAGGGCCAGCGGGCACCGGGGGGTGGGGGGCGCTCGCCTCTCTCCAGCTAACATGGGACCTCTCCCCACTGTTTTCCACGCGTCCGTCCCCGCTCAGGGTCCTGTGGGCGAGGGACGAGCACGAAGCGACGCCTTCTCAAACCTGAGAGGGGGCTGCTGGGACCTGGAGGGCCGGCACCCATACTCCCTCCAGCGCTGACTGAATGCTGGGGAAACCGAGGCCTGCCTCGCCCTCTTCCTGCTGGGAAGCTGGGACAGGACATGGGGCACCCTGAAGCCTGAGCCCCTGCGGGGTGACCGGGTACCAGACGGCTTTGTGGGGTTACTTACCGTCTCAGGGGAGGGCGGCTGGAGCGGGGGTGGGGCAAGGTGGGGGAACCATCCCTGCCTCCTGCAGCCCCCGCCCCGCAGGACTGGCTGCGTGGGCCCCACTGCTAAGGAGGCAGGTTTGGGGTGTCCAGCCCCCCAGGTACAATCTGTGGAGTCCAAGTGGGGTCCCAGGTGGGCTCTTTGGGGCCTCCCTGCCTGCACCCACCGAGGACTCGTCTCCCCTCTCTCCAGCTCTTTGCCGGCTCCTCCGACCCCGCATGCAGAACCCATCCGGCATCCGGCATGCTGGGCATCCGGCAGGCAGCAGGTACCCCGTCGCCCTGGCTCACTTCCTGTGTTTCACGCAGCTGGAATGCCATCGTCTTTGGGCTGGGCACTGGCAGGAGCTGGGGCTGCCACAACGAGCACGTGCCTGCCTCGGGAGACTTCTAGCCTGGTCGGGCAGGTGGGCAGAAGATAAAAGATACAATAGTGAATAAGTAAGATAATCCCCCCGAATCACAGCCCCCCAAAGACGTCCCTGGCCTAATTCCCAGAACCGGTGACAATGCCAGCTCTCACAGCAGAGGGGGCTGGGGAGGCGAGATGAAGTCACGGACCCTGAGATGGGGCTTTCCTGGACTACCCAGGTGGCCCAATGACACTGCCAGAGTCCACACAAGAGGGAGGCAGGATGGCCGGACTCGGAGGAGCCGTGAGATGCAGGCAGGGGTCAGGAAGAGACGGAAGGTGCCACACTGTGGGCTTTGGAGACGGAGTGAGGGGCCACGAGCCGGGGATCGCAGGCAGCCTTGGGAATCTGGATTCGCCCCGGAGCCCTGCCCCCACCTTGACCGCAGGACGTCTAACCTCCAGAGGGTAAGAGGATGAGTTTGTGTCACTTTAAGTCTCCGTGGATGCTGATTTGTTACAGCAGTGAGAGGAAACTAATACATCCCCATCCCCAAAAAGTCTATGCACGAAATCAGCCAGGGTCATGGGCGCCGGAGGGACGGAGGGGAGGGCCAGGCATGCGGCTGCCCCCGGGAGCGCGCCAGGGAAGCCTCCATGGGGAGGTGGCCTCAGGGGCGAGACCCCACCGGTGGGGAGGGGCCGGCCAGCACCGGGCACTCTGAGGGCAGCAGAGGCAGCCAGGGCCGGTGCAGGTGGACAGAGGCCGGGAGTGCCGTCTCCACCCTGCTGCTCTGGCTTCAGGCACTGTCCTCCTTCCCGCCCAGGGTCAGACCCCACCCCTCACCCCTGCCCTTTGGCAGGTGTGAGCCCCACCACCAAGGCACCCAACTGGTTGGCCCCAATCCAGACCCCTCCTAGCCTGGGGCGAGAGCACTGCAGGGGCATGGCGTGGCCTTGGGGTGGCCTGGCGGGGGCCCCACACACGTGGAAGGCCGTGCCCCCTTCCAGAGCCTGCTGCCCTCTGCGGCTCACCGTCCAGGCTCGTGGCTCGAGTTTCCTCTCAAAGGAACGGGGGGTCAAAGGTCAGATCCAGTGGCTGACCGCCTCAAAAATGCCAGTTGGTGCGATTTCGATCAACTCCTGCAGCCACAAGTGTCAGAGATGCCCGTTTCCTCCTGCACAAGAGCAGGAAAGAACGGTGGCTTGTTGAGAGAGAGGCAGCGTGGCAGGGGGGGCTTTCTGGCTTCCCCAAATAGCATCTCGGCTTTTGACAGGGACAGCGGCGGAGCGCGTGGCTACAGCGAGCGCGGGGTACCCTGTGGGCACCCCACCCCACTCATGGGCCGCGAGGGAACGTGCCCGAAGTCCCTGTGAGCTGGGGGGAGCCGTGAGTGCCGCCCTGCGCCCCCCTCGGCCCCGTTCCTTGCCTTACCCCTCCCTTCTCCCCATTTCTCCAGGTCCAGCCCTAGCTGAGAACCTCGCGCTGAGGGGCTGAGTGACGGCCAGGGCGCAGGGCCCTCCGAGGCCCTGACTCCAACCGGGTGGCCCTGAGGCCACGTCCGCCCCTCACGCCAGACCCGGGGCCCGTGCTTCCAGAGGCGCCGAGGCCGATCCCAGCAGTGGCACCGCCCTGAGCCAAAGTGTCCCTCCCTGCACAAAATGCATCCAACCGGAGGAATGAACGATCCCTGTGATGCTTCGTCTAAGCTGTCAGCTCATCTAGATGGCGGCGCCGAGCTTCTGGCCCGCTCTGTCCTGCTCTACACACTGCACATTTGCCAGCCCACCTTTCACCCACATGGGAGGACCCCACACAGCATAGCTCTGGGATGGCTGCTCGGCCCCTGCTTGCACCCTCCCAGGGACAGGAAACTCAGCCCCCCTGTTTGTTATCTATGCTGTGTAACAAATCACACATTTAACGGCTTCATCATCATCCATTTGGCATCTGCCAGTTTCAGTGGGTCAGGAGTCTGGGCTTAACTGGGTCTGCTCAGTCCCACAAGCTGCAACCCGGATGTCAGGGGCTGGGCATCTGAGCCCAGGGCTCCCCTCCCAGGGCAGGTGGCTACAGGCGGACTTCATTTCCTGATGGCTGTAACATCTTCAAGGCCAGCAGGAGAGATCCTCTTTCTCAGGGAGGGCCCCATTCCTCTTGTAAGGACCCCGCCTGCTTAGGTCAGGCCCACCCACGGTGACCACCCTTTTATGGACTCAAAGTCGGCTGAACGGGGATCTCAACTTCCGCCACGCAATCTTGCACCTTTGCCAGATTCTACTGACTAGACCCAGAACACTCTCTGTCACGGTCCTCTGCCCTCAGGCCTGTTCAGTCCAACAACCCCCCACCCAGCCAGAGACCCCCAAGGCCCACCTCAGCCCCGCACACAGCTGCCTTCACAGTCCCTCCCAGCAGCTCCAGAGCCTCGCTTGCCTCACCTGCGCTCCACCCATCATCCAGAAGCAAATACATCCCCAGATGTAGCTCCCGCCCTCCATTTCCGTCCAGGGTACTTCCGGCACTGTCTTCTCCAGGCTCAGAGTGTGGAACTCCCTCGACCCACCCTTCCTCTCCGAGCCCGCGTCCTGGCGGCACTGCTCACATCTGCCCTTCCCCTTCCTTCCCAAGGCAGCGCCCTCGCTGGCCTGGCCCTTTGGCGTTAAACGCAGACCTCGCGTCCCCTCGCCTGTCCTGGTGCCGTCACCTCGCGTGCCTTTCTGGCTGCTGCCTGAGCGCCGGGAGGACGAGGCAGGACACCGACAGAAGGCTGGCGCGGGGTCTGCACCTGTGTCTCTGGGACCCTCCTGCCTTGGGCAGTGGGTGTTGCTTCCCATTTTAAACATGAAGAAATGAGGCTCATAGAGACCAAGACCTACCTGGGTCTAGGGTGGCCACACACAAAATAAAGGCCACTCCATTAAATTTAAATTCCAGAGAAATAGCAAGTAACTGTTAGTGTGAGTATATCCCAAATATGGTATGGGATATACTTATGCGCTTTAAAACCTTCTTTGCCATTATCACTTGTCCTGCTTTCCTTTCCCACCAGCAGGTCCTACAGCACCGGCCTTGGGCAGCCTGTTGGACGGACAGGACGGGTGGCCAGTGGCGGCGGCGGTTACGTTTCTGCCGATGCAGGCGTGTGCCTTTCCCGAAGAACCAGTCCTCACGGCCGTGACCCTCCCACCGGCACAGCCTCCCTGGCATCCGCGCCTCCACGCCGGCGGCCCTTGTTCTCCGCCGATGCTCTTTGCCCATGCAGGGCAGGCACGTCCCATTAAACCCTCGAATGGGAGATTATGGGGAGCGGTCGTTTCCTTGCTCTGTCTGTGCTAAAAGTAGAGCAACTTTTACTCCTCTGCCTGCCACTGCCCATCTTGAATGTCATATTTAAATGATTAAGCTGATGAACAGTTCTATTTGCTCCAGCAGCCGACAACTCTGCAAAATGGAAAGACTTTAATTTAAAGTGGCACAATAAAAAAATAATAATAAAACTTTCCCTGTTGCTTTGAAACTTGGTGAGGAGGCCTGGGGGTTTCATGCTCAGCCGCTCAGGAAGCCCCTGCCCTGGGGACGCAGGCCGAGTCAGACCCACCGGCAGCCCCCTTTTGGGGAGCCCTGCCCCAGCGGCCTCTGACTTTTGGCACTTGCCCAGCCCTCCCCCCTGCACACGCCCTCCCCCCCAGCAGCCTCTCATGCCAGAACACCTCCAAGTCCTAGTTCTCCAGGGCCACTGTGACAAACACCACAGGCTGGTGGGCTCCAAACAGGAACTGACCACCTCACAGCCGGGAGGCCGGGATCCAGAATCAGGGGGCCGCAGGGCCGTGCTTTCTCCGAAGCTTGCCGCGCTCTGGCGGCCGGCCGGTCCTCCCCTGCCTCCGTCGCAGGCCGTCTGTACCCTCTGTCTCCTTCTGTCCTCCTGCGCCCTAGAGTCCTTTGCTTATAAGGACTTCAGCCCTGCCTGCCTGGGCCACCCTCTCTCCATCTGGCTTCACACTAATGAATAACATCCTCAGAGATCCCGTATGCAAACGGGTCCACACCCACAGAGCGGGGCTTGGGGCTTGGGAGACACGACTCCATGCAGACCACAGGCCCTTGGGAGGAGGAGACCTGCTCCTTCTGTGTCCTTCTCACGGCCTGGGGGTCAGGGGGTGATCCGGTCTTTCCACTTGGAGCCCATCAGGCCTGTGGAGCTGGCCCACTCGCCCCCCACCCCATTCCCACACGGAAGCCCCGAGATGGCGCGGTCCGTCCCCTCTGCACTGGCAGAGCCAGCAGCGCCTGTGGACTGGCCGCTGTCGACATCATGGCCCCACACCTGGGGCTGCGGGGACAGGCGATTCCAAGGCTGCTGCTCCCTGACGAGCCGCCTGGGCGGCGCCCCCTTGCCTTCTGTCCCCCCGAGAGTCACTGGGGAGACGCTTGGCTGCTGTCCCCCACGCCCACCCTGCCCTTCTCTGTCCTGGCGTGCTGGCAGACCGGCTCACCAAGACGACGACGGCAAGAAAAGCAAGCCCTGATGTGCAGCGTTTGCCCGTTGCTGTGTGTGACTGCCCCGACCTGCGCTGACCCCAACCACTCAGCAAGGCGCTTACGGAGTTCCTGAATCTCTAGCCGGCCTCTCTGCCAAGCCGCCCCTTCTGGTTCCAGCCGGGCAGGTCCAGCACCCGTCCTCACACTCAGGAGCTGGCCCCCTGTGTCCGCACTCATTGGTCTCTTTGGGAACGAGCTCCGTCACCTTCCTTTGCCCCCCATTGCCGGTGCGAGGCTCTCAAGGTCCAGGGGGCCTGCCGCCCCCCCGTGCCTGCCGCCCCCCCCGTGCCTGCTCCACGTCCCATCTCGTCCTTTGCGCTCCGGCAGCACGGAGCTGTGTCTCTCCCCGGCTCCAGCTCCACCTGCCCTGTTCCAGGCACCTGAGCACAGGTATGCACACCTCCTTCTTCAGCATCCTCACCCCTGTGCTTGCCTCAGCAGACCCCCTGCACGGTGTTTCAGGATACCTGCCCTGCTTCCTCCGCCCGAGCAGGACGTACCCATGGCATGCAGCGCCTGGGAACTAAGTGTTCCGTACACGTTTGCTGAGTGAAGAAAAGGCCACAAACGCCACTTTGGGGCAGCGGGGGCATTGGAGGAAAGCCCCAAGCTACCCAGTGACCTGCTCCCTGGGGTCTGGCCCGGGTTTCCCTCCCTAGACCCCGAGGGCCGGCCCAGAAAGCACCCACGTGCGCTCAGCTCTGCCCGGCAGTAGAAGCAGAACCAGCGAAGGAGCGAATGAATGCACCTCACGTGGCCCCACGGGACAGTCACTCCCAGACCCAGCCGGCTCCGGGTCCAGGCACCGCCGGCTTCATCTGCGTTTGGTGTTCCTTCCGAAAAGCAGGGCATAGAATTAAAGCATCTTCATTAATTGCAGCGGCTCTGTCTGTTTACAGCTTGGACAGATCGCCCTCTTCCTCTCTCCACGCAGGTCCGTATGCCAGATGCCGCAACGAGGCTGACTTATTTTCTGCTGTGATGCAGCCTTTCCCCAGGACAGCAGAGCGATTCCAGGCCCAGGGGCTCTGCCTGCCGACGGCATCCATGTGCCCCCACGTGCCTCCTGCCACACCCCACCCTTCCGTCCTGTTCCCAAGTCACCCTCAGTAGCACCGGAGCTGGGACTCTGTGGGACAAGGAGGCGGAAATGCCGGGCACGCGGACTCCTGAGGGCTGGAGGCCAAGTTCTGAAGCCGCCCCAGCCCACGCCTCAGGTGCCCGGCCCTGGCCTGAGCAAGCCAAATGAAGGGCAGCAGGTGGAGCTAAGCGGTCACCTGGCTCCAGCTTCCCGAGCCAGGCACACCTGGGCTCAGACGTCAACCCTGGCCTTCCGGGCTGTGTCTCCTTGGCCAAGTCAGGGAAGGCCCCTCTGTGCCTACGGGGAAATACCGCCACCCAAAGGGGCACAGCGTTGGCGCGGCACCCCTTCCTTGGCCACCTCGGCCTCTCCTGGTCACCTCCGAGTGTGAGGACAGTCCAGGAAGAGCTAGGGGAGATGCTGCCACGTGCCCACCTGAAGCCCAGCCTCAGGTCCCATCTTACCTTCCTGGGGCCACTCTGGGGGGGACTTGGAACCTCAGCTCTGGAGGAGGAAGCCTGGAGTCTCAGGGCCAGCAGGGCCGCCCTCTCTCTTCCAGGCTCTGTCTCGGTGTCTTCTCCCCTTGCTATGGGTCTCTAGTCCTGTTGCCTGAGGGCCCACCCTGCTCCAGCATGGCCTCGTCTTAACTAACTCCATGGGTACTGACCCTTTTCTAAACAGGGGCGCCCCTGAACTGTAGGGTTAGCACCACAAGGCACCTTTCCAGGAGACACAGTTCCGTTCTGAACACCGCCCTCTCAGGCACCCGGGGCGGCCTCGCTGGACGAGGCTTGGGGGGCCAAAGCCCAGAGCAGCCCTCCAGGTTGGACCGGACGCCTTCTCGTGCCAAGTCCGGAGATACAGGGTTCAGCCGAGAGGGGCTGGTGCAGGAGAGCGAGCGTGGCCTGCCCGTGGCCGCCTCTCCCGGCACGCACGGGAGCCTGCTGGGAAGGAAGGGCCTGTGGAGAGAAGCAGAGGGGGAGGGGCAGAGACTGGCCACGAGGCTCCCGCGCCAGGGCCAGGCCAGCAGGGGCCAGCGGCACCCAGCGGCCCGAGCACTCGGGCCTGGGAAGCCCGCTTTCGCTCAGAGAGCCTGGGTCTGGGGTTCCTGCCTCGTGAGTGCAAGCGCCCCACAGAGGCCCCGTCTCCCTGGGTTGAAGGGGAGTCCGTGCTGCTGGTGGATGTGAAGGCACGTGGCACTGGACGGTAGCTGGCCCCACGGAAGCCTGTTCCCTCCTCAGCAGCTTCCTGCTCTCGGGTCCCCGTTCCAGGGAGAGAAAGTGAGTGCCCATCTCCTGAGAGGAGGCTGCAACTGGCCCCGACGCCCTGGGCAGTGCCGCCTCTCTCCCGGCGCCTGGTGGAGAGGCCCCCAGGATGTTCCATGTGCCGAGACACCTCTCCCAGCACCTGGGGCCGGGTGGGGGTGGGGCACAGGTAACACCATCACCTGTTCACCTGTAAAAGTGAGCGGTGAGTGGGCACAGCTGGGGAGCGGGCGGCCAGGGAGCGGCAGATGACTGTCACCCGCGTGGCCTCCCAACAGGGCCGGCTGGAGGGAGACCCCGTCAGGCCAGGCTGTCCACCAGCTGGAGGCGCCGGGTTCTGGCCTGAGTGTTAGGGTGAGGGTGGGAGGAGGCGAACGCCGAAGCTTTCATCTGCAGGGAAGGAGCAGTTGTGGGGGAAGCGGGCTCTGGGTTCCTGGGCTCGCGGAGGACGTGGCGCCCCTGGGAGGTAGGTGGTGGTCAGACCCCGTTGTCAGGGGCTGAACTGCATCCCCCGAGAGTCAAATTCAATCCTAAGCCCGGTCCTGCACATGCTGCCTTATTGCAAAATGGGACCTTGGGAGCTGCCGCTGGTTGAGATGGAGCCAGCTGGGTGGTGGCCCTCATCCCAGGGACCCGCGTCCTCGCAGGAAGGGGAGGTTTGGGCACAGGAGAGAGCCGGCCGCGTGGAGGCGGGAGGCAGCACTGCCCAGCACACCTGCAGGCCCAGGAGGGCCAGGGACGCCCGCCAGCGGCAGGAGGAGCCTCCCCAGGTTCGTGGGAGCACGGCCCGCAGGCACCTCGCCTGCCGCACCCCCGAGAGACAGCACGCTCCTGCTGCACTTTGCCACGGAGCTAAGACACCCCAGGAACTAAGACACGGGTCTCCGCCCGTCGGCTGGCACCTCGCATCTGGGTCAGACTTTTCATTTTCTAGCCAAGTATTGCCTGGAATGGTGCTGGTGAAATAAACCAGGAGCACCTTGGAGATGCCACGCTGACCCCGGCTTCTGCAAAGCTCCTGCCTGCTAGAGAGTGAGTCGCGGGCAGGGGCAGAGCTTTCCGTTTCACAAGTGGTCAAGGCTGAAGGGCCACCAGCGATCAGTGGCTGAGCTTGTCCACAACCCCTTCCACCCCAATGTCCCTCGGCCCTCCCTTTTAAGGGTGGCATGGAGGGCATCGCAGGTGACACCGAGAGAGCCTGGCAGGAGAGCCTCAGGTGAGGGTGGCAGGAGCAGCCCAGGTCACTGCTCCCACCAGCCAGCCCCTGTCGCGACGGCCAGTTGTGTGGTAGCCCCACCTCTGCCTGAAAATGTTGAAGCCACCAGTGGGGTCGATGGACATGAGAAACTAAGCGTGTGTGAAATAGAAGGAAGGAAGCAGCAGCCCACCGAGCCCTTCCGCCGTAGATGCACAGTTAGATCCACTTGTAGCGAGCCGCCTGCGTGCTCTTGCTACAAGTGGCCCTTTCTTTATTGTAGGGGCAAATACACCCCAGATTATGTACTCTGTTATTTGCTAATGCTTTTTAAGTTTTGTAATAAACACTCTTGGCATCAACGAGCTAAAAATAATGAAAATACATGTTTAGTGGGAAAGCAATGAAGTTCCCTGTGTCAATCAAGTGGGTGATGAAGCAGTAGCTTGCACAAAATATTCAGTGACGATGAAGCCCTGGGTTGCACCAAATGCTTAATTACATTCTCCACCCATCCGGGGACCGTGATGAGGTCAAAGGACCCTGATCTGCTGAAGAAGCAGCAGCATCTACTTCCAATGTCAGTGGTCTTTTTTTTTTTTTTTTGAAAGCAATTTTCTTGAGATATATTCACATACCATACAAACCATCCAACATGTGCAATCAATGGCTTTTCAAATAATCAGAGTGGTGCAGCCATCAACACAATTTTAGAACATTTTCATTATTCCATAAAGAACAGCCATAACCCTTGGCAGTCACCTCTCAATCTTTCCCCATTTAACCACTAATCTAATTGTCTCTATAGATTTATTTACACATATATTATATACATATTTACACACATATATATGGAATCAGTTATATGTAGTACTTGTATCTGGTTTCTATCACAGTGGTTATTTTAAGAAGACTTTACCCGAAGACGAAGACTTAGCACGTGCGGTCTTTTGTATGTCACTCTCTGAAGCATGGTTTTTCACTTAGACCGAGTGGCTCTTCTTCTAACCGCACTGTGCTCATTTTAGACTCTAACTTTTCCTGTGCACGTATGAAAAGTGAAGCAGCAGCTGCTAACACACCTCCCCTCCAATAACAGAAGAAAAACTGCAGGTTGTTAAAGGAAGCCAGTTTTAAATGGTGACATCAGATACTTCAGTAGAAAATCAGTTCATTCCAATGACGTTCCAATCCCATCTAAGAAGTGAAAATAGAGCTTTTAGAATTTCAGTCTGTTGAAGGAGAAACTTCTGACACTATTGTGACTGTTACTGCAAATTCAACCCAAAAGTTCCATGCCGATGATAAGATGATTTGTTCCATTATGGTGACAGCATGTGCACATTTGGCCAAAATATCTTAGTAAACGTGATGGCATATTTTACGAAGAAACCCACGGAGTAGATAAAAACTTGTAATTGGTTGTAGGGCACTTGTAATTCATAATTGTGCCCAGCATGAAACAAGTTGTAGTTGTCAAAATTTGCAAATAAGTATATGTCTGTGGTTAGAGCGACTGAATTACAGCATTTTGTGATGAAGATGCATTCAATAATAAAAGCTCTTCAGTGGGGCATGGCTTGCTCTCTCTCTGCTGCCCACCAAGAAGAAAGGTTTGGGAATGTCTGAGCTTTCAAAGAGCTGCTTTGAAAAAGCAGTATCAAGCCCTTTTGTAAATAAATCTGCTAAATTGGTTACATTTTGTTCAAAATCAGTTGGAAATCTCTAATCAAATAATTTACTGAATAGAGCAACCAAAATTTTAATAAGCCTTTGAAGCTGTTAGAAAATTGCATTTCTTGAAAACAAAGCTCACAAGCAAGAAGACATGAAATTTACCCCTATAAAAGCAAGGGAGGGACAGAACAAAGTCAACAGGATTCCAACAGCATGTACGATTTAATTCTGAAATTGCATAATTGTGCTTTGGAATATCTCAACTTGTGGAAAGCATCTTTTAATGAAGCTCTACTTTTAATTAAACAAATTTATATCCTGTACTGTAACAGAACAAAATGAAAAGATCTACATGTTTGCAGCATCTGAATTTGGGGAATACGTTAAAAAAGAATCATATAGAGAGACAATTTCAAAATAGACAGTTAACTTGACAAGTTGCATCTCATAAAAGTGTTTGTCAAAGAAGGTTCGTTGAATGCAGGTAAGAGGCCCACATTATCTGTCCATGTATTTGGGTGAAATATTTATACATTTCAATCTGAAAAACAAAATCGAATTGCACATTTTCTCCACAGAGCAGAATGCTCTGAGCTTACCAGGTACCTCTGTTCCTGTAGAGAGAAAATTGTCTCAATTAAAAATGTTCTGGTTGAACAGAGAGAAGTCAGTTTAATGTGTCAACAATTTCAAATTTATTAACAATGTAAAATGCAACTTTGATGACAGGCGCAAGCAATTTTACGAAAAAATTTAAAACTGCTAAGACCGTATCGAAAAACAATCATTCGTCAGAAAACTACCAGTGCATCAGCCAATACGATAAAACCAACATGTCAGCCAAAGCATATTTCAAAATGATACCTCTTTGGTTATTTTCAGGGCTCCCTTGCACTTTGAGTGATTGAGTCAATGGTGGCCATGCAGGTTTATCCAGCACAGAAGGTGGCAAACTTTAGAACTCCTGGGCTGCCGCTTTTCCTCTGATTCAGGGATCTGAGATGTCTTGTTTTATCTTCACACTGAGGACTAATTTACAGTGCAGGGAACTGCAGAGGTGCTGGGTGGGCAGCTCGGTAGCTTTTGACATGCTCCAAGAGCAACCCCTGATCAAGACGCAGGATGGTTCCATCACTCTAGAAAAGTCCCTTGTGCCCCTTAATTCCCAGTCTCCATAGGAACCACTTGCAGTGCATTGACTTGTGGCCCCCAAAAGATAGGCTGAAATCCTCGCCCCAGTGCCTGTCAGTCGGACCTTATATGGAAATAGGGTCTTTGCAGGTGTGGCCAAGGGAAGATGAGCTCAGAGCGGATTAGGTGGATCCTAAATCCAAGGAGAGGGAGATTTGGACGCAGAGGGACAGACAGACACAGGGGAGAGGCCACGTGGAGATGGAGGCAGAGACGGAGGAGTTGCGGCTTCAAGCCAAGGGGAGCCCAGGATGACCGGCCACCAGCCACCGCCAGAGCCGAAGAGGCCAGATGAACCTCCCCTGCAGGTTTCGGGGTGCTTGGCCCTGCTGACACCTTGATTTCAGGTGCCTGGCCCTGAGAACCGGGACAGAAGTGGCCCCTCTGTGGCGCTTTGCTGTGGTCGCCACAGGGCCCTCAGACACCACTGTTAGGACTCAGACCCCCGTGGATTACTTTTGCCTGTTGAGGTCTGTGCTGGGGGGAGCTGGGTCTCCCTGCCTTTGCAAGACCCCGGGTAGCGGATCGCAGGGCTCTGTGGGTGCATCTGACCAATGCGGCGGGAAGCCAGCTGTTTCAGACGAGAGTTGGGCAGGCAGGCCGAGCTCGGCCACCTGGCTGGACACTGCCCGGGAACGGAGCCCACCTGGTGCCACCCTCCTCCCCGACTCCGCGTCCCGCCTTGGCCCCTTCAAGCATTCCTGCAGGCACCTCCTCTTGCACCTCAGGCGGGGACCTGACCCTGACTCCCCAGTACTGTCTTGCTCTGAGGAGCTCGAGTGACGTCCTCTACTTCCGCCTCGCCGTCCAGCCCAGGACACTCAGCAAGGCTTACGGGAACCCGGGAGGAAGCAAGGAGGAGGTGAGCGTTCCTCAGCAGCTCCTCAAGGGAGGAAGACTTGGAGCCTTGCCTTTTGAGACCGGCTGCATCTGGAAGCTCCGTCCCCAGGGCAGGGAGAAGCAGTCGGCACCTGGGGGGCTGGCCTGAGCCCCTGCGCTCCTGGGCGGCCCTGCTCTGCACCTGCTGGCACCCAGGCCCGGGCACAATGGGGGGCAGTCGTCAAGCCCTCTAGCCCGTTCCTCATCCCCGGGGTGCGGGGCGTGGAAGCCAAGATCCCGGGGGAGGATGGCCCTGGGCATTTGAGCTGGAGAGGACCCCGGTTGGGATGAAACGTGGGATTCAAGAACTGCGCAGGCCACATGGAGAAGCCAGCGCGAGAAGAGGAGCCACGGCCACGGGAAGCCTCGGCTCATGGGGGGTGGGCAGAACTGAGGGTCTGTGTGTCCAATGTTGGACCCCAGGTGCGAATGCCAGGGCCAGGGAAGGGGCTGGAAGGTGCCCCAGAGGCAAAGGCACGCTGGAGGGGGTGGGCGAGATGCAGGAAGGCTGCGCCCAGAAGGACAGGGCTTGAGGCCTCCGGGAAGCTGCTTCAACTTCCCCAACGCCACTGCCCATGAGAGATGCTCTGAGCTGATAAGGTGCTTGGGGTGGTGTTAGGTATACAGCCAGCGCTCGTTAAGTGAAGCGTAGGGATGGTTGAAGACAGGGGTTAGACAGGTTCCCACCAGCGTGTCTCCACCACCGGGCAGGCCCCAGGGTGCCAAGGCTTGGCAATGGGCTCGTGCAGGTGTCGCACCTGCGGCCCTGTCTGCCCAAGCTGGGGCCCCCATCCTTCAGAAAGCCCATGCCCCCCTCCAGGGCCTTCCACCCATCCGGACCCAGCTCAGCTGGGCACCCTACCCTGTAAGGACCCACCCTCGTGGGCACTGACACCCCCATTGCTGGGGGGCCGTGGGTTCCAGGCACCCACTGTAGCACTTAGAAATCAGATGGAGGAGGAAGGGCTCCGGGCTGTGCAGTTAAAGATGATGGAGCAGGTGAGCAGGTGAGCACGTGTGCGCCTTCGCTGTCATCACTCAAAAACAGCGGCGTTAGAAATCAGCGAGGAGGCCTGTGCCGAAGGAACTGTGAAACCTCCTCCTGTTAAGTCTTCGTGTGCCCATTGTAGAGATGATACAAGTGAAGCCCACAAGTTAGGCTGCCCCACACCCCCCAGCGACAAGGGGCCAGAACAGCGCTGGGAGCTGAAAGCTGACTCCGCCCCCACACTGCTGACTCCGCCCCCACACTGCTGACTCCGCCCCCAGGCCCCCGACTCTGCCCCTACACCACCTGCCGCACCTGTTGCAGGAGGAGCACCTCCTGCCCACCACTGAGAACCCTGGACCAGTCCTTTGCCGGGTGTCAGAATCTTCTGCCTCATTGCCTGTCCACTAAGCAGGCCTGAGAGTCTGCCTTTTGGGGAGTTCCCGGGAGCTCCCCATGTGAGGGGTGCAGGGAGCGCTACCTGTCAGCACCCCGTGGGCAGGCCAAGCACCCTGACTGCGTCATGGACCGCCAGCTCACATCCCAGCTGTTCCACGTCACTGACACTGGGTTCCTGCGGACACGTGGAAGAGGAAAACAAACGGGGGCTCGCGTGTCCTGGCCGAGGCCCAGGAAGCTTTCTGAGCCAGCTCCCCTGGGAGCCCCTCGCCCCGGGCCCAGCCCCTCGGGGTCGTCGTGCAGCTCCCACCCCGACACACGCCCCATCAGTGACGGGGACCACTAATGCCTCCCCCTAAACGAATCTCACATCTGTGCTCCCAGATGCAGAGGCAGAGGGGCTTGTCTTGACCTGCAGAGACTGAGTGTGCCTGATAATGTAGTTTTAACAGCCTGAGCAGCCGCCCTGAGTGACAAGGAAATTTGTTGGAAATTGTTCCTGTAAAAATAATGAGCCTTGCAGAAATGAGCCAATCAAAACAGCCTCTTCATGGCTTCCTGGCCAAGTCAGGTGTGACAGAGTCGGGAGGAGGGCTCTCCCTGCCCCAGTGGCGCCCCCCTCCGTCTGCTCTGCGCACCTGTCTCTGAGCCAGCTCTGGCTGAGAAGGGACCCCCAGGCCCAGGTTGGGGCATCTGGCACAGGGGAGGCCAGAGGGAAGACGCAGCCTCCACTGGGCAGTGTCAAGTCCAGGGTCTCCCCTCCACACTGGAGCCCCCAGACCTTGAGGACAACCCCCTTGGAGGGGTCCACCCCCACCCTGGGCAGGCCCAGGCTGCCCTAAGCCAGCGCAGGCCGATCCGTTCCTATCCCACCCACTTCTCACCATTCCAGAATGTTCTCTCATCCTGCCCAGTCTGTCAGGGCACCCGCACATGCTGTTCCCTCCACCAGGAGTGTCCTTGCTCCTTCCTAACCTTCTCCCCTTGCCTCTTCCTCAGTCCCTCCTTGGCTTCCCTCACTGCCCAGCGGGGAGCAGGCGCCTCCCCTCCTGCCCAGCAGAGGCACCGGGGCGTGAACAGCTCTAATTGCTGGGCCTGAGAACTTCCGTCCACCTGTCTGTCTCCTCTGCTGGATCAGGAAGGTTCTGGAGACTTGGAATTATGCGAGGTGGAAAATAGACTCTCAAAACCCAAGAAGTGAATGAATGATTGCCTGAAAACAATGACATACAAGTGCATAAAATATCTGTTATATACTGTACATTCTGTTTTATATCACCCATCACAGTCTACAATATATGTCATTACACATTTAATGCCCCCTGGCTTCCTCACCCCTGACTTTCAATGCCAGCTCTGCAGATCCAGCCCTCTATTTCCTTCATTTCTTCTTCGTTGCCATTTCTACCACCTTGGCCTTGGTGCAGGGTTCACCGATGTTTGCCTGCTCCTTTCACAGCCTTCCCCTGGTCTCCCTGCCTCTGCCTTACCCCCTTCAAAGTGCCCCTCAGTAGGGTCAAGTTTGAACATGCTGCTGCCCTCTCCATAGCATCCTCCGTGGCTCCCTATTGCCTAGGTAATAACAGTTTCTCCACAGCATACAAAGCCTCCCAGGGTGCTGTTTGCCTCTTTCCCTCCAGCCTGAGCACTCCTGATGCCCTGTTTCAGACCTGACGCTCTACTCCACCAAATTCTCTTCTCCTGGCAGCACATCATGTGGTTTCTTACCTGGGAGCCTTGGCTCATGGTATCCTCTTTGTCCCAAATGCCCAGCCTGCCCTTCCACCCTCCAGCACCGTCTTGCCTAGTCGTGCCTGAAGACTCGGCTCTGGTGTGGCATCCTCGAGGGACCCCGCCCCAGCCTCCCCGCCTCCCACCCTGCCCCTCCAGCCCACCCAGGCCAGCAGACACCCCTCCTGCAAGCGCTCACACCAGCTGGCACAAACCGCCCTTGGCGCCTCTTAAACTGGCCTGGGATTCTCTCCCCCTGGGCCGCTTCCCGCCAGCTCCTGAGTGAGGCATGAGGCACGAGAGCTCGTCTCTTCACCCTCACAGCCCTGCCACGACCTGCCTGCAGATTACGTTTCAAGGCGACTAGAGCAGGGCTGAGCTCGCGCAGGAAGTGCAGAAGTCACGTTGAGATAGCAAGGTCACGATCGCATCTCGAAACTTAAGTGAGTGCCGCCCACCTGGCCTCGTGCGCACCTTGACTTACCTCCCCTCACCTCTGCTCTGTGGGGATGGGGTCGTTTTTCTCATCCTACGCACAGGAAGCCACCTGTGCGGGGACTTCTCCAAAGCTGCACAGCCGGTGAGTGGCGGCTCAGATGCATCGCGGTCTCGCTGGCCCCAGGCCCCGCTGATGGCCCCGCTGCCCCCCGACAGCTCGAGGACGCTGGCACGGAACTGCTGAGAAGGGGACTGACCTAGAGAGCCCCACCCTCCTGCACGGCTGGGGTGACACGGTGCCCCCAACCTGTGACTGAGGAGACTGTGGCCTGGGGCTTTCCTTCCAGGTCCCGGAAACATGGAGGATCAGTCGGGGTCCAGAAGCCGCGTGGCCACGGGACAGGGAAAGTTGAATACAGAGGATTGTGGCTACAGCAGGGGGTTGGAGGGAGGGGCCCAGTAAGGAGCAGAGCACCTGAGCAGGGCGCGGGCCTGGGAGGCTGCAGCCTCAGGCCGACTGAAGACCACCGTGCCCGACACCCAGGGATGGACCGGAATTCTCAGTCTTGGGCCACTGTTTGACTCCAACTCCCCTTTGGTCCAAACGGAGCCCCTACTCGTGCATGAGGCAAACTGGATCCTTATTTGTTTTATAGGTTACTTATTTTTAGAGCAAGTTAACAATTACTTGTAAAGTACAAAGCGTAAACCTGATTTACAGAGAAACTGCTAATTTACTGCCTCCGCTTGGGCACCTGACAGTCGGTGTGTTTCCGTTGAGCATTTTTCCCTCTCCTCCAGGACCCTTTCTGTGACTTTCTGTGAGAACATTCCTAAAGGACGCGGCAGGGGTGAGGTGGGAAAGAAAGCTGGGAACACACAAAATCATCCGTTATCCCCCACGGGTCACACCAGGGCCCTGCAAAGCCTTGTACCAGCTGCCGAGCCAGAGCAGGGTGGGAGCCGGGGGAAAGAGGCCGGGGGAGAGACCCTCTGCGAGGGGGTCTGCAGCAGACCCCTGCCAGAGGTCCCCTGGCTCCCTGGGGTGATGGCACTGCCCAGAGGTGAGCTGACCCTGCAGACCTTTCAATGCACAGAAAAGGGAGAAAGGTGAGCACACCTGTGCTACAAGCGCTCAGGTTAGGGGTCCCCATCCTCCGAGGGCGCCTTCCCCGCACGAACCTTATCCAGACCTCCCGACAGAGCCACCGCGAAATGGCCCCGGGAGGCTGGCCGCTCTGAGAGGAGATTTTGGCCTTGGTTGTCAAGGCAGCTGTCACTCTGGGCTGATCCTACAGACAGATTAACAAAAAGGGGAGAGGAGAAGGATCGGGATGTGGAGAGGGAGGGAGGAGGGGGGAGGAGGGGGAGGAGGAAGGACAAGAGGGAGCGTGGCGGGAGGAAGGGAGAGAAAAGGGAAGAGGGAGAGAAGGAGGGGGGGAGGGGAAGGGGAGAGGAAAGGAATAGGGGAGAAGGGGCGAAGGCCTTGGGGCGGGGCATCCTGCCAGTTTCTAGAGCTGGGAGGGGAATCCCAAGCTGCAGACTCCAAGACCCCACGTCTGTCGCCCACGGGGCCACAGTGCTGGCTGACCCTGGGGCGCTCTCCGGCTTCTACCTCGCCAGGTCCTTGGTGGAGAAGGAGCCCCCCCGGTCATGCTTCCACCCAGTTCTGAATCAGGCCATTATCTGCCTCCTGCCATCTCTGCTACTCTCTTTTAATTGAATGCTGGTGAGAAGACAGTTGGCCCCCTCCTGTTTTATTTCCTGGGAAGGAGGGAGAGCATTTCAGGTTGTGATGGGATAATACGGGAGAGCCACCTGGAGCCCCTGAAAGGCGAAGGGCGGGCACCTGATGGGCTGCGTGCTATAGGCCAGGGAGAGGGGCCGCGGTGGCTGGGGCGTGGCTCCTGTGTGTGTTGGGTGGCGCCTGGGAACGGCCACCTAAAGTACTTAGCGTTCAAGCACCATTAGATTTGGGGTGCTGTTCCTGGGTGGCTCAGCCGAGGGCAAGGCCTTGTCCCCTCCCCTGGAGCTCCCCCTGTGCATCCCCTCACCATCATCCTTATCATTTCATTATTTATGAAGGTTGCCACTCTGACTGTGGGCACCTGTTTCCTGCCCCCCCACCCGTCCCCCTTCTTCAGGGAAGCAGTACCCGCGTCTCCTTCAGGAATCCCCGTTCTCTTTGCGGAGTCCAGGCAGTAGTTCCCATGCCCTGTCCACAGGGACTCTTCACCGCCCAATACTAGTGAGCTCCCAGCCCTGCTCTGGACAAGGCACAGCAGAGACCCCATCTCAGGACGGGCTGAGAAAGCGCAGCCCCGGCAGCCATTGGGCTGGCCGCCATTTTGCCATGATGAGAGTCAGCATTAGAATGAAGCTTCCTGAGAGCAGCGAGGAGAGACCAAGAGAAATCGGGCCTTGGAAAGTTTGCTGAGCTGTGGGGCGCGAGGCTTTCCCACCTCTGGTGGGGTTAGGTGAGCTCAGAAGTGCCCTTCGTTGCTTCGTCAGGCTTACAGTGGGGTTAGGGTCATTTGTGACCAGTTGATTCCTAACTGACAGTTGTCTAAGTAGGTGAGGGGCAGAAGCAGGAATCTGGGTGGTTTCCCAGAGAAACGCATATTTTCACAACTCAACAAACACTTCCTGGTTTCCCTTCCCAGACTCCCTTCATGTCCCCAAATGATGGCCAAATAAAGTCCTGCACCTGAAGAGCTTGTGAGAATGCAGGAGAGAGAACACAAGCCTCAAAACTGAAACACAGCTCACTTTTGAAAAGGCACCATAGGAATTCACAGATGGCTCTACCCTTTCTGGATAGTTTGATCATCAAAGGCTGTATTTAGAGGATCACATTTTAAGTAAGCCCTGAATGAGGGGTAGAAGGCCAGCATCTAGGAAGAGGTGGGTTCCAGTCAGCTCTGGTCATTTTATAGGATTGGCTGACCCCCAAGGTACAGTTGATTCAAGAGCCAGGCTCAGATGTGAGAGGAGAAACCTCAGGGCCTCAGAGGGATGAATCACTAGAAGAAAAGGTGGTGAACAGTGAGAAGAACTTTAACTCTTTTATTGGGATGAAAGTTAAATGGGCCCTTTGCTAGTTACTTCATTTAATTCTCACTAGAATTCGACAAGGCCATTGCTTTCCCTTTTCCAAGAGTAAGAGAGCTGTGGCTTGGTGTGTTGAATGCTGGTCCATGTCATGCAGTTAAGGGGTGGAGTGGGGCCAGGTTGCCAGGCATCTCTGTCTCAGATGGCGTTCTCTTCAGCCTGGGTGGAGGGTGGAAGGAAGGGGGCAAGGGGTAAATCTGGAAAGGGCCTCCCCAGCTCTCTCACCAAGAGTCACCCAGGCCAGTCGTGGGAGTTGCCTCCCCTGCCCGCATGAGAAGAAGCTGATTCCATTCCATGGGATGCCAACTCAGGGTCTCACTGGCTTCCCACTGCCTTTGAAGGAGAGGATCAGGGTGGCAGGGAATTGGGGAGTGCCCAGTGTCCACTGGCAGCTGTGGTGACCACAAATGCTCTGTTGGGGTTAGCAATAAGAGTTCCACCCACATGTCCAGATGGAACAGGGTCAGGCCAACTCAGAAATTCCAGAAGCACCTGTGACGTCCTAACAGAGACCCTTCTGCAAGGAGGAGGTGTATTAGCCAGCTATTGCTGCGTAACAAATTACCCCAAAACTAAGCATCTTGAAACAAGCATTTATTATCTTCTTGCCTCACAGATTTCGAGGGTCAGGAGTCTGGGAGTGGCTCAGCTGGGTGGTTCTGGCTCAGAGACTCCCATGAGGTTGTTTTCATGATGTCAGCCAGGGCTGCACTCCTCCAGAGGCTTGGCTGGGGCTGGAGGCCTGGGCTCTGTGCCACGTGGGCCTGTCCACAGGAACACCAAGAGCCAGATCAGGGGGGCTTCCTGGAGTTGAGCCACCACAGGTGGGCTGTAGAGCTTTCAGAAAGGAAGAGCAAGCTTTACAAAACGCCCCATCTGCTTGGAGAGCTTGAATAAATGAGACACTCAGGGAGCATCCTATTTATTTTCTGCAGTTGAATTCAGACATTTCAATGCCTCATTTAACCAAATGGGGGGAAATATATAATCTCTGAGCAGCATTTTAATATACTATACATTCCTTTAACTTAAATTACTAAGATTTATAAAAATTGATTTCCTATTCGGAGAAAGAAAATATTTATCGTTCCACTGCGAAGAGCACAGGCCGCTTCTCAGAGAGTGGGGTTGAACTTGACCTGCTTACTTCTGTCACTTAATTCCCAGCTTCACCCAAGAAAGGAGGACAGAGTGCCGTTTTGATTGCATGTGTGCCAGGCTATGATTTTCAGGTCTATTTTCTCATTCAATTCCTGTAACGACTCAATAAGGAAAACGTTATTGTCCGTCTATTTCAGCTGGGGAAATATATTCAGTGTAGTGTAGTGACTTTCCCAAAAGTAACTCCCCAAGATCACACAACTGGGTAGTGTCTGGACGTGGTTCTGTCTTCTAAGGTCGTGCTTCTTCCTACCAAACCATCCCTCCTCTCTCCAGAGAAAGGAAAGAGGTCCAGGGCAGCGTAGACCCGGGCGAGGTCGCACAGCGGCTGAGCAGTACTGAAGAGAGAATCCAGGACTTCCCCGGTCACCTCCCCGTTCACCCTCGGTGTCCCTTGCTCTCTGCATGTTTGAAAAAGTTGCACAAAAAGTCACAATGCGTGGCAATGCTCCCCAGTGGACTCGCTGTGCTTTTATAGCAAGAAAACTGAAGTGACAGCTCACCCTGTGCCTCCTTCGAAGGACTGAAGTCTCAAGAAGGAAGGGATTGCAGACGCGCCGGGAAGCCCTCAGCCTGGAGGGTGCTCCCTGGCTTTGCCGTGATTGTTTGCCGTCTCCCTGGGCTGCTGTCGCCGAGGGCCCCAAGCCGCGTGGCTCCAAACAGCGGGCATTTGCTCTCTCGCAGTCTGGAGGCCTGAAGTCCAAGCCGAAGGTGTGGGCAGGGCCGTGCTCCCCGAAACCTGCAGGGAGGGCCCTTCTGGCCTCCCCCAGCTCCCGGCGGTGGCCGTCCATCGCCGTCCATCGCGCAGAGGCGGCGCTCCAGCTCTGCCTCTGTCTCCCGCGGCCTCCCCCCTGTGTGCCTTTGTGCCCAGACGCCTGCGGATGAGGGCACCAGCCGTTGTCTTAGGGTCCATCTAGTCCAATAACTAACTGAATCTGAGCTGATTGCCCGGGAATGTCGCGTCCACGGGGGTGGTGGGTTAGGACATGAGCACAGCTTTCGGAGAGACACAGTTCAACCCACGATGCTAGCGCTGAGCTTTTTCCTATCGGCAGTCACTGAGGCCGTGGGTGGATCGAGAAGGAGAGCTGGAGGAAGGAAAGGCAGATCCTTGAGGGATGGGGTACTGACGTTGGGGAGAGGGGAGGGGAGCCAGGGGAGCTGCCCAGGGAGGGTTCCTGGAAGGGAGTCGTGCGGGTGTCAGGGTGTCAGCTGAACTGGAGGACCCGTCCCAGCTGGCCAGGCTGCCTGTCCCGTGTCCATCCTGCTAACTGGGCTCCACCTGCCACTGCCCCCAGCAGCCCCACAGGTTACCCCTAAGCTAGGAGCAGGGGCAGGACTGGAGGACATTTGCCAGAAGCGGCTGGGGCAGGTCAGGGACCCCACTCTGGGGACAGAGGGAGGAGAGTACCCTGCTAGGCCCCCTGCAATCTTCTTTCTCTTTCACTGTTTTGGAACCAGCCCCTCACCCAGGGAAAGGCTGCCTGCCCACCAGTCAGGGCCTCTGCTACCCCTCCCCTTCTTGCGAGTCTGGGGTCACCCTCCTGCTTTGAGAGCAGAAATTCTATCTTCTAGACCAACGCCAAGGTCTTATTTTTTCATATTGGCATAGTCCTGAGACAGATAATCGACCTCAAATGTCACATTGCTAAGAGGGGTCTTTTTTTTTTTTTTTAAGATTTATTTATTTATTTTACTTTATCCATTTTAAGGCCCCCCCCCCCCAGTTTTTGCTGTTTTGTGTCCATTCACTGGGCAATTCTCTGTGTCCGTTTCCTGCCCTCTCTTCTCATCCTTCTCCTCCTGTCTTCACCAGGATTCGATCCCGTGACCTACGATGTGGGAGAGAGGCATCCCACTGCCTGCGCCACCTCAGTTCCTGGTTTTTTAGATGCGTCTCGTCTTGGCTCTCCCCCGTATCTCTCTCCTGCTACATCATTATCCTGCTACGTAGCTTGGCGGGGCCTGGCAGCACATGCACCTTTTATATTTTTCTTTATTTTACCAGGAGGTCCCGGGAACCAAACCCAGGTCCCTCCATATGGGAGATGGACGTCTGACCACCTGAACCGCATCCGCCCCCCAGAGGAGTGGTTTTGACCAGCCTCAGTGTGCTGGGTTGAATGATGTACCCAATTTGGACATTTTCTTCATTTTAATCCACATCCCTGCAGGCATGTATACAGGATTTCTTGAAAATGTTGTTTTTAGTTAAGGTGATTGGTGGAGCTGGGTCTTGATTAGGATAACTGGAGCCCTTCATAAGCAGAAGGAATTCAGACACGAGGAGAGAAAGCCACAGGGTCTAGCGGGAAGTCCGCAGGGTCCCAGAAGGGAAAGGAGAGGACGTCGCCATGCGACGCGAGGCAGGGACCGCAAGCACTGCCGGCAGCCAGCACCGGAACGTCACAGCTTTGGGGAGAAAGCATCGCCCTGCCGATGCCTTGATTTGGGGCTTCTCCTAGCCTCAGAAGCCTGTGCCAATAGAGTCCAGCAGTTTAAGCCAACCCACCGTGCGGCATTTGTCAAAACAGCCCAGGCAGGCTGAGACGAAGCTGCCTGACCCCTTCCTCCCTGGACGGCACGCACGACCTTTGCCTTTATCTGCACTTGAACTTTATTAAGGAAACTCGTAAAACAGTGTGCGGTGTGCCGAAGGGTGGCCCTAAAGGTTCGTCTGCATCTGGTCCTCAGAGCGTGTGCATATGACCTTACCTGGCGGAAGACTGAGCATCACAGGAAAGGGCCGACCCTGACTTTGCACTTCCAGCCTCCAGAGCTGTGAGAATGCTTTTCTGCTGTATTTAGCCCCTTTTGTGTCCATTTGTTGCAGTAGCCACAGGAAGCACATATGCAAGCCTGACCCTGAGCGAGGGCAGGTGGGCAGCAGCGGCTCCCTCTTTGGATCTGCTCACAGGACGGCCAATGCTCAAAGCCTCTCACTCCAAATCAAGCTCCCTGTGTACTGGAGTGTCCCCCAGGCTCCCTGCAGCAGGCCATTTCCTTGTCCTTGTCCACACCAAAGATGGGCACGAACGAGAGCCCGTCCACACCTGTGCTGCACGAGGGGGTCACTGTCGACCCTGCACTGGCCGAAAGCTCAAGAGGCAGGAGTATCCGCTCCCAGAGGCAGGGGCTCCATGGGCACCGTCTTGGAGACCCCGAGCTCTCTTGGCTTCGTCATCCTGTACATGGGAACAATAATGTGACTGAGTCTTGGCATTGTTTGTCCACAACACAGATATTTGTAGTTGTCTGGTAATCTGCCCTGATGTGGCAGCAAGCTCAGTGCTAGAGGGGGAGGACTTGGCCATCAACAGAGACACTCCCACCTGGCAAAATGTCCATTCTAAGGAGGTGGGGAGTCAGCCAATTAAAAAAATGTAAAGAAACTTTTTAATAAGAGGTAATTTTATACTGTGATTGCCTGAGAGTTGAGTAATGAGTTGGGGAGTGTCAGAGCAGGCATTGGAGCTAAATGTCATTTTAGAGAGATGTTCCACACGGGCTTCTCTGAGCACTTTGCACAGGCTGGGGTAGAACCTTCCGGCAGAGGAGACGGCAGCGAGGAAGGGCCTGAGACCAGTCTGGGAACTACAGCACTGCAGCACGCGTGGAGGGGGACCAGTAGTCTCAGTTTCCTGGCTTGTATGACAAAACCACACAGTGGGATGGTGGCATAACGACAGGGACGTATCGGCTCGTGGTTTCGGGTCTGGAAGGCTGGCTTCCTCCCAGGGTCGGTAGTGTTCCGACCTTCTGGCAAACCTTGGGCTCCTCGGCTTTCCTGTAAAGTGGTGATGTGCTCTCCTCCCTCTCCCAGATTCCTCTGACTTCCAGCTTCCGACTCCTGCCGAGGCTTTCTCCCCACAAGACCTCTAGTAATAGGACTAGGAGCCATCCTGACTCAGCGGGCCACGCCGTCGCTGAAAAGTACATCTTCACAGGGCCCTATCTGCTCCGAGTGCACACCACAGGGGTGGGGTAAAGATGAAGAACGTTTCATTCTGGGGTGCATAACCCAACCCACCACCCCAGTTTGCACCGGCCCTGTGCACCATGCTCACGGGCTGACATCTTCCTCTGGGGGCTCTGGAAGTTCCCGGAGTGCTTCTTGGGGGACACTGGCGGCTCCAGTGTATGTGAAAACAAACAAACACAAAGGTGGGCACTGAGCAGGAGTCCAGGACGATGCTCGCGGCTCATCCAGGCGAGTCGTGCTGCAGATTTGGAGATGGGGCGGGATCTGAGCCAAAGGAGCACCTGGTGGTAGGAACGAGGGGAGGAGGGGAAGCAAAGAATCCAGAAGGACCCCCAGTTTTTTTGTGGGCAGATCTATTGAGATGTGGAAGACCAGAAGAGAGCAATTCCGGGGGCTGGGCAGAGAACAAGGCCTCTGCTTGGGCACGCTCGTGAGATGCTGGGTAGGTGTTGGAGAAGTCATGCAGCCAGCTGCATGCATGAACCTGGAGCTCCACGGAGGAGAGAGGCACTCGGGAATTATCAGCTCTTTCAGGCTTTTTAAAGTTATAGGACTGGATGTTAACTCAGGAGAGTGCAGTAAGAGACGAGCGAGGGCTGAGGGTGGAGAACTGGCAGGGAGCTCCAACCTCTAGAGCAAAGTAGACTGGGAAGGAGTGGGTCGGAAGCAACCCAGGGCGGGGTGGGAGCCAAGAGAAGAAAGCGTTTCTAGGAGGACAGAGGGGGCCCCTGCGCCAAGCGCTGCTCAAGGGTCAAGTATGGGGAGTGCAGACGTGTCCCTCAGATCCCACAACGTGGAAGTCCTTGGCAACCTTGAGAAGGTCAGTTCGCAGCAGAGACAATGGAATTGACCAGGTTCCAGGCAGGTGGCTGATTATGGGAATTGAAGGAGACAATTCCTGGAATCCACTTAACCCGATGCACTTTACCACGAGCAAATTATTAAGTCACACAGGAGATTTCTCCATCCTGGATGTCTACTGAAGTCCTGGCACGTGAAAAGATCCTTCTCCCCAAAGCACATATGCCCTGAGTCTCGCCGAGCTGCTCTTGGGTATTTTCCAGGGAATTCACTGCATGACCTGGGAGCGTCGTAACAAAACACTCCTTTTCCTCCTTTCCAGCAACCTGTCCGCCCTGGGTGCAGGGTGGTGGCCCCTCAGGAGCTTTGATAAGTGGGGTCACTGTTTTACAGTTATGGGGTCTCATCATGCTGTGAAGATGCCCTAAGCACACCAGGAGGTTGGAGACCCCGGGAAGCCCCATTCGTCAGACTAGAGACTCAAGCTGCATCCTTGAAGCTGGAGCCCAAAGTTCCTTTGGAAGACGCACCTGAGGGTCGCTGAGGTCAGAGAGCAGACCACGTGGCTCAGTCGGTTCCCCACACCCTGCTTTAATGGAATTATTAACACAGATATACAGAAGTGTAGTGTGTGTGACTGCCTGTATAGTAAGTGACGGCAAAAGCAAAGCTCATGTTCTTTTATTCAGTAACTCTAAGCCCCGAAATCTTCTCAAACATATACCAAAGGGATGTCCCCAAAATACAACTGGACTTGGACAATGAACTCTGACATTTTCCTGTCTACAGTGTGTGAGCGAACTTTCCAAAATATAAGAGCCAACCCCATCCAGAGGGCGGCCCCACAGAGCCCAGCCCCCCCCCCCCACTGCAGCCAACTACTGTCGCCCCCCGCCCCCCGGAATGTCCCAGGGCTAGGACCAGGTCTTGCTGAGCCTGCAGTGCCACATCACCCGCCAATTATCCAGGAAACACCCCTGCAGTCGAGCCAATCACCGCGCGAAACCCTGGGCTCTCCCGCCTTCTTCAAGCAGACGCAGATGGATCTGGAACCATGGGCTGCCTTCTGCACGGAAGCCTCCAGGGTGGGGGTGTCGCTTGCCGTGGGGAGCAGGGCCCCCGCACCGTCCCCTTTCTCTTGGTGAGATCCGGGCCCTTGTGCGAGGAGCTGCAGATCGAGATTCCTTGCCCAATCCCCCCTCTGGAGCCAGGTACCACTCGGATACGACAGGTGCTCCTTGCTCTTCAGTGTTTCCCTCTTCCTGGTTGAGGGGCAGCAGGAACGCGTCTCCACCGCGCCCCTGGCCCACCCCAGCTGACCGTGTGCCCCTCGGGGGCAGGGTCCTCGCTTTGCACCCTGCACTGCCCAGTCTTGTGCAGGAGTGAGCACGTAAGAGGCTCTTGGTAAAGCCTCATCAGGGGACCGATATTCAGAATAAAATATCCTAGCCGAACCCATCTTGCCTGCTCCACACGCAGCCATCTGTCAGGGTGCAGGTGCCGCTAAAGCAGAGCGTCCTTTGCCCAGCTTTCGGCAGGGAAGCTGTCCTTGCCCCCTGAGCTCGAGCATCCCTCTGCCCAGGCCCCCGGCGCGTCAGTCTCTGGTGGTCTCCGCTGCCCCGTGCCCGCGTGCACGACGTCTTCTTCATGACACGAATCTCTCTCTTGCCGTCCATGCCTGCTTGGTTTTGCTGTTAAAATTCTTCACAAGTCGTCTCGACAGTCTTAATTCTCGGGTTCTAAAAGGAGTTGTGCTTTGCCAGCTGATACGCTGGATTCTATGACGCCTTGGGGTTCTGCCCTTTTTCCTTCAAACAGAAGATTGCTAAAAATGACGGGGAGCCTGGCAGGCGCGAAAACCAACAAAGCAGAGTGAGGACGCCCACAGAAGGAGCCCGCGGCCTCTGAGGACCGGCTGGGCGGTGCCCGGCGAATCGGGGCTCACGGGCAGTGACTTGTGAGCAGTGCACCTGCCCCCCAGAACCTCGGCCCCCTCACCGTCCACGGCGCGAGGCCGTTCTCAGGAGAGCGCGTCCCGGGGGCCTGGCTGCATCCAGGTGGCACCTACTCACCTCAAAAGGCCGAGGCATTTGGGTAGAGCAGCCAGCAGGGATGGGGGGCATAGAGATTGAGAGGGGAGGGATTTCCTTGTTTGTTTATCTATTTTTTTGTTTATTATTATTACTGAAATACTGAAAACGCTCTAATAGTGATTGAAGTGATGGATGCACAGCTATGTGATTATAGCAAATATCATTGATTGTACACTTTGGATGAATTGTATGCTTTATTAATATGTATCAATAAAATTGATTTGTTTAAAAAAAAAATGAGAGGCCAGGGCTGGGACGGGGGCACTGTCCCCACCGGGCTTGTGCTTGCCCAGAGGGAGGTGGAAGACGCGGCACGCAGGCTTCCGGGAAGGCCGCCCCTTTGTAGTCCGGCTCTCTGGCCTCTCGTCCCACAGAATCCACTAACTGAGGGAGTTCAGGTGAAGGCTGGGACACCTGGTGGTGGTTTTCACTATTTTATGGGGTCCTTGTGTCCCCGGGTCCTGGCTTCTGCGCCAAGTTACCACGAGCTGGGGGGCTTCAAGCCATGGACGTTTGTTCCCTGCAGGCCTGGAGGCCACGCACCCAGATCGGGGTGCGGACGCCTCCTCCAGCTTCCTCGGCGCACCCCGGCTGGCAGACGCTTCACTGCCCTCGCCCTCCGTCGTCCCGAGCTGTCTGTCTGTCTCTGCATCCATGTTTCCCTCTTCTGATGAGGACGCCTGTCATGTTGCCTCAGGCCGCACCTGACTCCAGTGTGACCTCAGCTTACTCAATTCTATCTGCAAAGACCTGATTTCCAAATAAAGCCACGTTCAGGGGGCCTGGGGTCAGGATTTTGAACTTGCCTTTTTGGGGGGACGCAAGTCAACCCCAGTAGCATCTTGTTTTCAGAATATGGTGAGACACTGGGGGTCTCTGGGACTTGCTGGGGGAGAATAGGGGTGACACTGGGGCGCTGCAAGCCCCTGGGTCCTGGCCTGAGTGCAGCTGCCTGTGTGGGGCGAGGCCAGGCCAGGCCTCAGGGGCGGCTTCTCGCCCTCAGCTTGGGCGGTTACTGGGCCTGCCAGGACCGAGCAGCCGGGGACCGGGACAGCGTCCTGACCACAAGTGGCCCCGACCCTGCAGCTTCACACACTCGTCCCCGGAGCCGGGCAGCTCTCGTGGAGGCCCTTGCGCTGACGGGTTTGATGGGGGGGGTGGCAAGCCTCTCCCACCGACACACCTGCCTCCCCCTTCTCTGGTAACTGGCCACATCCAGGGAAGAGCCGACGCCTGACTTACGCTGTCATTGTCAACCTTGAGTGTTGACAGTAACGCTTCCTCGCGCTTCCCCACCAGCAGCCATCTCGCCTGCCAGCAAAGAGATGAACGGGAAGAGAATAGAAACTGCTCCATTAGTGCCGGGGAAGCAGGGGAGCAGAAAGCAGCAGGGTGTGATTTCACCCATATGCTTGAAAACCAAAAGGAAAAGGCCGGGAAGGGGTGAGCGGACTGCAAAGGGCAGCTGCGTCCAAAAGGAGAAGACGAGACCGGGCTTCAGGTGTTATTTTTCATTAACGGCCTGGTAGAGGAGGGAGCAGCAGGGCTCCCCTGCAAAGGGGAGGAAGGAAATGTGGGGAGCTGGGGTTGGAGGGAGGCCATCCAGGCACCTCTCCACCCCCCACCCCATTTCATGTTTCCAGAGCAACTTGGGAACCCCCAGCTGGTCCCGTTCAGGCTGAAAATTATGATTTGGGCAGCGGTGATGGTGGAGTGCTTTTCCTTTCTTCCTCTCTCAGTAGAGGGGCTCTCCCGTGTGCCCGGCCCCCTCCTGCTCTGAAAAAGGCCAGAACTGATCAGTGCCCCAGGCTTGAAAAGCTGTGACATGGCCACTCACAGGACAGCGAGGTCCCCAAGTGCACGTGACCAAACATCAGGCTGGAAGGAGCAGGAGGCCAAGCGTGCATGGGGTTAGGGGACAGGAGCAGACGTGTGGCACCACCGGGCGGTGGAAGGGGACAGAGCAGAGAGCCAGGCCACTGGGCGAGGGCTGAGATGCCACTGAGGGAGCGGGGCTGGGGTCTGAGTCACCCGGCCCTGTGGGCTGAGTCCGTCTCCGATAGGAACCCTGACTTGTCAGAGGCAAGTCGTGGGCAATCTCCAGCCAGTCTCTCCTTGGGACTGGGGTCTTTAGAAGCAAAGGGAATTAGACCTGGAGGCAGAAGCCAGAGTCAGTGGACACCAGGGGAGCAGGACAATGGAGCTGTGAGATGGAGGGTTGCCGGATGCTACAGATTTTGGAGAAAGCATGGCCCTGCTTCTCTTGTGGCCTCCCAAGCCCTGAGACAATACATTCTAGGACTTAGGCCAGCCAGCCTGTGCTATTTGTCACAGCAACCCTGGCAGACTGAGACAAGGGGCTGGCAGGAGCAGAGAGTGTCCAAGTCTGTCCCGTCTGAATGGAGCCCGTGGGGTGTGGAATCGAGGTCCCGACTTGACGTCCTTGCTGTGTGGTGCTGGGTGGGTCACTTAGCCTCTCTGAGCCGTGTTGCCTTCCATTTGCTTGTGGGATTGAACCAGCTCCTGTCACCAGCAGGACCTCTGCACACGTCCCCGAGGGCTTCCTGGTCTCCAGAGAGGTGACCCGGGCAGGGCAGCCCCAGCCCCAGCAGTTGTGGAACTGCCGTGGGGTGGCCGCACCTCCCAGGTGACACCCCAGGTGACCCTTCCAGGCGCTGCTCCCAGGTAACTTGGTCGTTGCGTAGTGAGGCTGTGGCTGTGTGCTCGGGGCAGTGGGATTCGCCCCCGGCTCCTCCAGGCGGCTCCTGGGGCCCTGGGCTGGGTCGCCAGCGCACCTTTCCAGGGGCTGAGCCTGCCTCGCGTCCTCATCAGCCCTGAGCTCGCACGGATGAGCTGGCGGGAGCGGCAGAGGCTGGACAGCCGTCAGCGCTCACTCGAGTTCTTCACGTAAGCCAAATTCAGCTTGAGGGTCGCTTTCAGCAAGTCCAACGACGGGTCCACTGCACAGATGCCATCGGATGCGGCCGTCGGATCTCTCCTGCCGCTGTCCCCGCCGCGTGGAGCAGCCCTAAGCTTAGCGAGGAGCTTGTGCGCCCCGGTTCAGACTCTCTGCCCACCCCAAGTTTCGACAGTGTCGTCATCTTCACAGGGCACCTGTGAGAACCGCGTTAAATGGGAGCAAATGTGCTTCGTACACGTTGAACTGCCACACGGACTGCGAGATCCTGCAGACGCCGCTTTCTCCGCCCGCGCGTCCACCCCCGTGAAGACCTTCCTAGAGGCGGAGTGGACGTCACCGTCCCAGACTCCTCAGGACGGCGGAAGAGCTGTGGACTGGAGGGGACTCGCTGGTGTTCCACTGCAGACATATCGTGACTCAAGCAGTGGAAGAAATTACAGCATCCATGTGAGCCAGTGGCCACTGGAGGCTCTGGGGGCAGGGGGAGGGAAAGCAGGTGAAATACGGGGGCTTTTTCGGGACTTGGGGGTTGTCCTGAGTGACGCTGCAATGACAGCTATAGGCCACTTTACCTCAGCATATACCATGCAGAGCTGCGTGGGAGAGAGTGGGGTCCACAGTGTGAACTGTGGTCCCTGCTCAGTGGCAGAGCCCCAGGATGTGTTAATCAATTGCAGTGAATGTGCCACAGTAATGAAGGGTGTTCATGGGGGAGGGTGTGGGAGGTGGGGCATGTGGGAAGCCCTATATTTTTTGAGTAACATTTATGTAATCTAAGTAACTTTTAAAAAAAAAATTAAAAAAACAAACTTCCTAGGTTGCTGCCAAAGCCTCTCAGTAGTAGAGAGTGGGGAACATCAACTGTGAACTTGCTCCATGCCCTTTTCATTCTTTTACAGATGAGGAAACAGGCTCAGAGAGGTTGAGCCACCTGTCCAGGGTCACACAGCTGGTCGTGAGTGACAGCAGTGCATAATACCCGTCTGGCAAACCCCAGCCTCTTGGAAAACAGTTTTCCTTGGTTTCCAAGCCCTCCTCCTAGTCTTCCAATTCCCCACTTTCTCCTCCCCTCCTGTCCCCACACCTGCCACCTGGAACAATCCCTCTGTGTCCTCCAAGGCTCCTGCCCATGTGGCATGACCCAGCCATCTCTCTCTAGCCCCAGAAGCTTTCCATGAGCCCCCCAATATTAAGCAGGGACCCCATTCTCAGCCTCCTCACTGGGCACAGTAGGCAGTTAACAGGTAAAATACAGGTGACCTGAAGTTGCACATCAAGGCATCTCTGGAATTTTATTAGGGCTTGAATTTAAGTTATGGACAGTGGTGGGGGTGTGGGAAAGTGAGTCACCCAGGTAACAAGTGAATCTGGCTGACCGCCAGCCAGCAGCGCTTTCCATTGCTTTGTCCATATCACCTTGACTGTAAATCATATGACACCATCAAAGCATAGCGCTCTGTGAAAAGTTACTCTGGAAGGAAAGCCAGGGCTGTGTGGCAGATTGGACTGAGAGACGCATCCTTCCCAAATCTCAGTCCCTCGGGTTGCAGTCGTGTGTGGACTCGTCCCGTGGCTCCTCCTGCTCTAGGGACACGTTAGAGGCAGGGCGCGTGCCTTGTGGATCTGTGCATCCCGGTGCCCGGCCCGGAGCTCACCATGTCGAGATCGTTACCGAGTCAGCAAAGACCCACTGCAAAGTTTCTTTAAATAAGAAGGCACCCGGGGCGACTAAAATAATGGTTTTGTATAAAAAGAGCTTTGCTACCTAAGCCGAGGTTCTCTTCCGTGCTTCGTGGAGAGTTCTCCCAGGGCCCACACTAGAGTGTGGCCGGTTTCTACTCTGCAAGGCTGGGTGCCCGCCTGGCTGAAAGGGAAGCCGAGGGCCAGGATGGGCGGCCTGTCGGGGACTGGGTTGTGCCCTCAGGAAAGACATATTCAAGCCTTATTCTGTGTCCCCATGGGTGAGAACTCAATTGTCAGAAGCACTTTAAAGATGTCATTCTTGGCTAAGGTGTGGCCAAACCGTGTGAGGGAGGCCTTATCCCCCATGAGGCTGCAGCCCTTACAAGGCAGGGAAACCGGGCATGGACATAGAGGCCGGAAGGAGAAGCTAGGGAGAGAGAAGGAGAAGAAGGAGAAGCTTCCAGAAGGTGACTGGGTCGGAGGGCTTCAGAGAAGGCGCAGTCCTGCCGCACTTAGATGTTGCACTTCCAGGCTCCAGAGCTGTGAGCCAACAACTCCCTGTCGCCTCTAAATTCTTGGTGCTCTGAGGCTGTCTCCCAGAGGCCCTGGCGGTGAGAAGCCCTCCCTGTCTATGCTCTAGAGTGCAGCAAGCTCACACGTGCACACACTCACGCCCGCATTTCCACACTCAATTGGGGTTTTCTTCCAAGAGCAACGGAGGACACGCCATCATCCGTGCAGCAGTTCAGTCCTCAGGAGCCTGCAGGGAGCTCGCCCGTCTTCCGGTGCTCCTGGAAGCGACGTTAGGCCGGAGCTGGCTTGTCTGGGAGGGCTCTGCACAGGTGGACGATGGCGCTGGGCTCTGATGCCCCCTCAGGGCCCCTGCCTCTCTGTTCCTCTCTGAACCCGCTGCTTGTTCAGCCCTGTGCAAGGGGCGGTTTTCCAAAGGTCTGGGAAGGCGCAGAGGTGAGTCCTCCCTGGGAACGAGGCTCCCCAGCAGCTGCCAGCTCAGCTCCTTGGTCCTGGAGCATGCCCATGCGCGATGCCAGCGTTCTGTGCTGGGAGGCTCTGCTGAGACCGCCCCCCCCAGGCATCTCGGCCCTTGTGGGGTGTGGAACAAGCTGGTACTGAGCGTAGGTTCAGTCAGGAGAATTTGGGCTGATTGTAGGCTCGCCCTGGGGTTGCACCTCGTGGACTCCGTCTCACCCTGTCCACTGAGGCCGGACGCTGGCCAGACACCCCCACGGCCAACCTGGTGTGGCTCAGACTGAGGGACAGTCATCGCAACGTCCGCATCCGTGGGTGGCATGCTGTCAACACTCCTCTTTCACCACATCTGCCACGCTGGGAGGAAGCCAGAGACCCTGCTCCAGCAGCAGCATCCTCACAAACAAACGGGCACTGAGCCTGCCCGCAAGGACGCGGCCCTGCCGACTTTGTGCCATAAGCTGACCTCCTGGTGTTTAGCACCCATGCCTTTTTGCAATTTCACTTTGCAGATGCAAACATTTTCATTCCTGAAAGCTCCATTTTGCAGAAGGGACATCCAAGGTGCAGAATTGATCTCAGCTGAGAGAGGTTACTTGGCCAAAGCGTGCTAGAGATTTCCACGGCTTGATCCAGGGTTGCTTTAATCCTGGCCACCTGTGGCGCGGCAGGCTCATCTGGAGCTCACTGAGTGTCCGTTCTACAGGTGCTGACTGAGGGCCTCCTGCATGCCAGGCCATTTTCAAAGGGGTGGGGGCAGAGTGGTGACCAACACATACAGGCCCAGGGCCCCTCTTGGGGCTCATGATCTAGTGGGACTTCATTCCTTTGACTGGAGGTATATGATTATATTTGGGACAAAGCAAAAGTAGCAAACGATTCTGGAGAACTTCACTCTATTCTCTAAATTCCAAGCCACGCAGGCGGCCACATCTGCACCAGCTTGCTGAGTTTCTCTGTTTTATTTTATTTTATTCTGAATGAGCATCTTGCTGCCCAGGAGTCTGCTTGTCCTCGAGTATCCTCAAGCCTGGCTGGATAAGACATGGAGGTCCAGGGGTCACTGTGCCTGTGACTAGCGTCCCCAAAATCCATGTCCATCCAGAACCTCAGAATGGGATCTTATTTGGAAACAGGATTGTCTTAGTTTGCCAAAGGCTGCCAATGCAAATACCGGAAATGGGTTGGCTTTTATAATGGGAAATTTATTAGGGGTAAAATCTTACAGTTCTAAGTCTGAAAAATGCCCAGATCAAGGTACCATCAGAGATGCTTCCTCACCAAAGTGAGGAAGTCCTGCCAGGCTGTGAGGCAAGATGGCGGCCGATCTCTGCCTAGTCCCTGCCCTCCCCTCAGGGCTCACTGTCTCCAGAAGCAAAGCTGTAGGCGATCAGGCACGTGGATAGTTTCTTCAGCCTTGAGCTGCTCTGTGAGCCCAGCCTCTTGGGTGTCACGCCTCAGCTTTGGCTGCTAGAGATCCTCTAGTCCTCACGCTCACACGGCTGGGTCAAAATGGCAGAGTTTCCTTTTCCGTGTGTGTCTCTCTCTGTGTCTCCATTGGTATAAGGCTCCAGTAAGAGGGGGAGACATAACCTGAGTCATGCCTCACTGACGCAGTCCAATCAAAAGTGATCTAATCAGTCAATTCTACCCAAACTGATTTACAGATTTGACACAATCCCAATAAAAATCCCAACAGTCTTTTTTTTGCATAAATGGAAGAGCCAATTATCAAATTCATCTGGAAGGGAAAGGGGCCCCCAAGAGCCAAAAAAGTCTTAAAAAAGACTCTCACTTCTTGACTTTAAAGTAAGTATCTTACTTAGCTACAGTGGTAAAAACAGCATGGTGCTGGCATAAAGACAGACAGATTGACCAATGGAACCAAATCAAGTACTCAAAAATAGACTCTCACATCTACAGTCAAGTAGTTTTTGACAAGGCTGTCAAGCCCTCCCTGCAGGGCCAAAGTAGTCTATTCAAGAAATAGTGCTGGGAGAACTGGATATCCATATCCAAAAGAAAGAAAGAGGATCCCCATCTCATAATTAACTCAAAATTGATCAAGGACCTAAATACAAAAGTGACAACCATAAAACTCCTAGAAGAAAATATAGGGAAACATCATCAAGATTTTGTGATAAGCAGTAGTTTCTTAAACCTTACACCCAAAGCACAAGCAACAAAAGAAAAAAATAGTTAAATGGTACCTCCTCAAAAGTAAACACTTTTGCATCTCAAAGGACTTTTTCAAAAGCGTGAAAAGGTGGCCAACTCAATAGGAGAAAATATTTGGCAATCTCATATCCAATAACGGCTTAATATCAATGATCTCTAAAGAGATCATACAACTCAACAAAAAGACAAACTACCTGATTAAAAAATGGACGAAAGACTTGAAAAGACAATTGTCCAAAGAAGAAATACAAATGGCGAAGAAACACATGAAAAAATATTCAACATCACTGGTGATTAGGAAAATGCAAATCAAAACTACAATAGGATATTATTTCACACCTATTAGACTGGCTGCTATTAAAAAGTCAGAAAACTAAATGTTGGAGAGGATGTGGAGAGAGAGGAACACTTCTTCACTGTTGGTGGGAATGCAGGATGGTACAGCCACTGTGGAGGACTCTTTGGCAGTTCCTAAAGAAGTCGAATATAGACTTGCCACGTGACCCTGCAATACCACTACTGGGTATATACCCAGAAGAACTGAGAGCAGTGACACGAACAGACATCTGCACACCGATGTTCATAGCAGCGTTATTCACTATTGCCAAAAGGTGGAAACAACCCAGGTGTCCAACCAATGAATCAATAAAGTGTGGTGTATATACATGATGGAATTTTATGCATCTGTAAGAAGAAATGAAGTCGTGAAGCACATGACAACATAGATGAACTTGGAGGACATTATACCGAGTGAAGCAAGCCAGACACTAAGGGACAAATACTGTATGATTGTGCTGTTATGGACTAAATATATTATGTAAACTCATGGAATTAATAATTAGAATATAGGTCATCAGAAAATAGAATAAGGGTAGAGAATGGAAAGCTGACAGTTAATCTATGCAGAATTTGTAGAAAGGTTGTTTATAAATCTTTGGATAAATGGAAAATTTGAAAGCATATCATAGTGTTTATAACAAGCAGAGCTATTATATGTGTATGACAGTAGTTGAAAGGGTAAGTCTGAGGTCATGTATATTACTAGAAGGAAACCTAAAAAATGTAACATGGGACTGTATAACATAGTGAAACCTCATGTAAAATATGAATGTGGGTGATATTTCATATATGACTGTTTTTTACAAAATATAAATACAAATATACTAGAGAAGGAAAACAGAATAGTAAGTATGTATGGCAGGGGAAGCATAGAGATTGAGAGGTGATGAATTTTTTGTTTGTTTTTTATTACTATTATTATTATTGGATAAATGAAAATGCTCTAAAAATGATTGAAGTGATGAATGTGCAATTATGTGATTATACCGAATACCATCGATTGTACACTTTGGATGGATTTATGCTTTATTAATATGTATCAATAAAATTGATTTGTTAGAAAAGTGATCTAATCAAATGAACTAATCAAGGTTCCTTCACAGAATCTAATGCAATCAAAGGGTCTCACACCCACAGGAATGGATTAGTTAAAAACCATAATCTTTTTTTTTTTTTTTTTTTTTTGAGTCACCAAATTCAAACTGTCATCAGGGTCTTTGCAGATGCTATTAGTTAAGGTGAAGTCATCCTAGATTAGTGTGGGCCGACGCCCAGTGGCTGGTGTCCTCATAAGAAAAGGAAACTTCAGACACAGAGACTCAGAGAGGAAAAGGTCACTGAGGACAGAGGCAGAGGCAGGGGTGCTATGGCCACAAGCCCAGGGACATCTCGGCCATCGGAAGCTGGAAGAGGCCAGGGAGGACCCTTTCTTTGAGCCAGCACCTTGATTTTGGACTCCTGGCCTCCAGCACTGGCAGAGAATAAATGTCTGCTGTTTTGAAGCCTCCCCAGTCTGTGGTTCTTTGCTACCACTGCCCTAGGAGTGAGGACAGAGCCGTCTCCAGTCTGGGCTGGTTGGCATTATGGCGTGGGTGCCGATGTGTGATCTGAGCTTTGGAGGGGAGGCCAAGGCCCTGGCTGTGTCCCTGCCCCAGGGGTTGGGGACAGTGTGTGGCCTCCTCTCTTTTCCATCCATGCTGGGGCAATTGGGGCGGGTCCCAGGTAGAGTGGCCGACGTCCACCCCAAGGAGCAGGGTTTGAGTGGCAGGAGGGGCAAGGCGCCTGTGGACACCTCAGGCATTGCAGTTACCATCAGAGGGCCCACACGCACTTCCAAACAGCTGCAGCCGTGGCAGGAGGGCGAGGCCACCGGCCCTGGCAGCTTCCCTTCTGGCTGGCAGCTGAGCAGGGGTCCAGGTCAGGCACTTGCAGCACCCTGAGCTCATTTCCAAGGACACGGGGCCCTGCAGCAGCTTCTGCTTCTATGCCCAGTGGACACATCGTCTTGGGGGTCCTTTAATTTGTCTTTGTCTTTTTCCTTTTTCCTTCTTCAAACACCTGAGGCTGCCCGTAGCCCCCAGAGCTGCATCTGGGACTCTGCCTCCCCTTGTTTCACGGGGAAGAGGCGATAAGGAAGGTTGTCTGGAGCCAGGCCCTTTCCAGGGTATTCGGTCGGAGGCTGGTCCCTGCCGGGCAGTAGATCTTGGACCTGCCTCTGCTGACGAGGGCTCCAGGGCCCCAGACACCATCACTTAAATGCTCACAGACGCAAGTGGAGGCAGGAGGGGAAATCTGTCCATGGTCCTGAAAACCCAATCCCTTCTGTGGTTCCCATACTTCTCCAATGGCAGCTAAAGTGCTCCTCAGGGCTGTGGGACCCCTGAACAGTGCCCCGTGAAGGCATCAGGTCCCAAGCCCTGGAGCCTGTTGGCGTGTCACCTTCTGTGGCAGAAGGGACCTTGCAGATGCGACTTAAAGATGCAATCTCCAGATGGGCCCTGAAGGCAAAGCCAGGGTCCTTGGAAGAAGGCGGCAGAGGGAGAAGGCAAAGTGCCCACCGAAGCAAGAGGCTGTGCTGCTGGCTTTGAAGATGGAAGAAGGGACTGTGAGCCCGGGAAGGCAGCTCTAGATGCTAGAAAGGGAAAGGAAGTGGGTTCTCCCCTAGAGCCTGCAGAAGGGACCCGACCTGCCGATGCCTTGACTTCACCACAGTGAAACTGATTTTGAACTTCTGGCTTCCTGATCTGTAAGGGAATAAATGTGCTTGGGGTTAAGCCACCAAGTTTCTGGTCATATGTTACACCATTCAAGCAAACCAGTACAGGGTCTATCCCCTCTTGCTCTTTAAAGTTCCCTTTTCCAGGAAGCCCTCCCTGCCCACATCTACCACCCAGTTCTGCTGCTGTCCCCGCCAGGCTGGGTAACCGTCAGCCTCCATTGAACGTGAGCTCACTGCTGGGACATCGAGCTCAAAAACTGCTCAGTAACTTGACATACACAATGACACCATCCTTTGCCCCACAGGACCTCCAAAGTCTCTGGCCTCTGGAACTTGATTGCTGCTACCAGCAACAGCCAGTCAAGCGAGCAGACAGTGGAGCTGGGTGAGAGGGCTGGGGCACATGCTTTGTTTTCTGTCTTCCTCTTCTTGGAATCCCTTTGGACCATCTACTCCCACCCAGTGATGCTTCTTTCTCTTTTCTCCTCTTTTCCTGAAGGACTTATTGGGACCAAAGATGTTGCCACCTGAGAAGGAAATTGGATCTTCTCTCCTCATCCTTCTAGTGTCCCATCTTGCTCCTGAGGGGGGGGGGATAAAAATGGGAGGATTAGGTGTTCTTAGAAGCATGCGTTCACCCACCTCCTGGCCATGCTGGCTTCCAGGAAGGGGAGAGAACTCTTACTGCTAAGGGACCAGCATTGGCCTCAGTCATCTCCAGTCTCCATCATTAGTGAAGATGGATGAGACTGGAGAACCGGGGGCTTCTCCAGGGTGGCTGACCAGTGAAGGAATGGCCAGACTCCCAAAGTTCTCAGCAAAGAGCTGCAGCAGGAGCAGAGCAGGTCAGCTTCTGAACTGAAGAACTGGTGGGCCGAGGCGGAGGGACTTGCAGGGTCCAAATTGGCCTGCCCAGCCTTCCAAGTCTGCATAGATTCTAGAACATGGGGTGAATGTGTGACTGGTGGCTGGGGAAGCAGCTGAGAGGTGGTGATGGGGAAACCAAAAATATGTCCAATCAACAGACATTCCTTGAGCAATGACCACTTGCGGGATCTGTTCTGGGCATGGAGAAAGAGCTGGAACATGGATGGCTGAAGTGCTGCCCACATGGAGCTCACCTTCCAGTGGGAGAGGCAGACAGAAAACAAGCAAATAAAACCCAACATGGAGCTCATTAGATAGAGATGTGGACTAAGAGGAAAAATAAATCAGGGGAAAGGCGCGTAAGAAGTGTAGACAGCGGGAAAAGGGGGAGTTGCCATTTAAACAGTGAGACAGGGAGGTGTCCTTTGAGCATAGACCATAGGGAGCTGAAGATATGGGGGGGAGGGAGGAAGTGCTCCAGGCAGCTGGATCTGCCAGTGCAAAGGCCCTGAGGCAGGAGAGGGCTCCAGGTTCGAGGAACACGATGTAAAGCACTGTGGCTGGAGTAGAGTGAAGAGAAAGTGACTCCTCCATCACACTGAGGTGGGCCGCTGGAGCTGCCCTTGGCACGGTCACTTGGAAGAGCAAGGATGGGAGATTAGCAAAGCTCAGCAGGTACCACAGAGGAGCCCACTCACCAGGGTCCGTCCAACTAGCAGGACCCAACAGTCCCCTAGAGCCTGGCAGCTTCACTCTGCTGCTGACTGATGGGCTCCATCAGCACAATCCCAAACGTAAAGAAAAAAAAAACATTCTCTCCAAGGACAGGAACCAATTCCAGGGCAGTCCTTTTTTTAGCAAGTTTACTCAATGCTCACTTGATGCTTTTGGAGAGCAGAGCTACTGATCTCCTCTGACCAAGACAAAGCAAGGGTTTTGATGTCCCATGTCCCAACTCTGTGGGGAGGGGGCTCCTTTGGTTCAGCGGATAATCTGATGTTCCACGACAACCACATCTGGTAATGCGGCAGACGCTGTTTGGGAATTCGGCTCGTGATGTGTACCTGCTCCATATAAACACAACCATCGGCAGGAGTGGGTGAGTGCTCCTTTGATTTAGAGCTTAAAGGAAAATGCATCTGGTCTTGACCTTAAAGCACTTCTTGGCCCCCCAGCTCCGTTCTGACTCCATAGCTCAGGACCAGGGTCGGATGGGAGGTGCTTCCAAGCTAGGCTAAGGTGCTGAGGTCAGGCAGATGGGGATGGCCCACAGTGTGCTGGACTGTGCCACCTTGTGGTGCTGGTATTGAGAAGCTTCTAGCAAAATGAGTCAGAACTCAGTCTCAGGACCCCCGGCTTTCACTCAGCCCATCTGGTTGTCCCTGTGCAGCTTGAACCGTGGGCTTTGCTGGATGTTGGAAGACAAGAGGAGGAAGGGAAGGTAAAAGGTTGATGGTCACCAGCGATCTTAACTGTGGACCAGACCCACCATGCCATGCCCAGTGCTGTTGGTGTCTGTTCATCCCCCACGGCATCACATCCACACTGGGCACAACCTGGCAAATCACCCCGGAAAATCTCCTAAAACATACATACAGCTTAATGTAGCTGGCATGCATTTAAGCATCATCATGCTTGAAAACTAAGAGTCTTCAAACAAGAGAGTCCCTCTCAGCTTTGCAGGATGCTAATGTGAAAGCAATGGCAGAGGGAGCAGCCGCCCAGGTCCCTGTCTCTTGCCCACCCTTGAAGGGATGGTGGGCAGAGGCCCCTTTACCGTTTAAACTGTATTTCTCTCTCAGGCACATATGAATGGGGAGTTTCTTTCACTCGTTACTGAGCCTATACAGCAGATCCAACGCAGCATTCTGAGCCAAGCCACCCAAAACCCCAGGAGGGGCCGCCATCTTGCACTGGCATCTGAGTGTCTTAGTGTGATTGTCACTTTCCTAGGGCTGCCATAATAAAGTAGCTCAAACTGGAGGTCTTATGACCATCCGCTATTTATTCTCTCAGTTCTGGGGGCTAGAAGTCCAAACTCAAGGTGTTGGAAGGACCACACTCCCTCTGAAGTCTATAGAGGGAATCTATTCCCTGCATCTCTCCTGGCTTCCGGTGGCCACTGGTAAGCCTTGGGCTTAATTTCTGCCCCCGTCTTCACATGGCTTCTCGCTCTGTGTCCAATTCTTCCCTTCTTATAAGGACACCGGTTTTATTGGATCACAGCCCACCTTACCCTAGTTAGCCCTATTTCCAAATAAGTTCCCATTCACAGATTCAGGGTCTAGGACTTGAACATGTCTTTTGGGGAGACCCAATTTTGATTTTCACCTTTTGCCTCTATCTTTCCACCTTCATCTCCTGCTAGCCCCTCTCACTCTCCTCCATCAACAGCATCCATGCACATGCTTTCCTTCTCCCCTCTGTGAGATCTTCCCAACCCCAGCTTTCTCATATTCCTACTGCTCTTTTGACACTCAATCCCAACTTCACTCCTCCATAAAGCCACCCTCTGGCAGAGGGTGCTTTCCCACAGCATATTTTTCATTTTGCTTTTACTTTACTTTAAAAATGACAATACAACACAATCGGATTTTCCTTTAACCATATTCTTCTAAGGAGGAACATCGTTTGTTCTCATATGGCCAATACTAAGACCTAGCTTGATTCATGGTACATGCTGAAGATTCTTCTTGGTTTAATGAAACAGTCAGGCTCCTGGATAAAGACACCCCGAAGTCGAAGAGGAGCAGGGGGAGCCATTCCGCCAACCCCCCAGATGGGGTGGGGGGAGAAAGGGTGAAGGGTGGGATGTGCATGCAGCAGCAGATTCTTCTTCCAGAACTATGTCACATTAGATGACTTTGATCCCAAGGGGCAGTGAGCTCCTACTTCATCATCTGTACATTTAAGGGTTAATAAAATATCTGACCTGATATTTCTGGGATAATGGGAAAATCTGTCCCAGAAAAAAAGAATCTTCATAATCTTACAAAGCTTTTCAGCAGTTCACAAAACCAACCCTTGCCTTGGTCCAGGGCTTCTGCCATGACCACCCGGGGTTCTGTCCCCATTGCTGTCCCTCATCTGGCCAGGGCCTCCTTCACAATGTCCCTGGGAATCCCAGCCTGCAGTGAAAGAGGGGGATGAAGCCTCAGCCTTTGTGGCCAAGTACATTCTGGGCTGAGGAAGAGCCCACTTCAGACGGTGGAGTGGAGGCAGTACCCTGACGTGCCACCAGGGGCAGGAGACCAGGCACTTCCTGCAGACACAGGTGAAGCTTGGTGCCACGATCCCCTCAGGAGTCTGCAGGCTCCCCTTGCCCTTGAGGGCAGATCCTTCATGTATTTCCACTTCAGAGATTAGCACAGCATAGGCAGAGCCGGTCTGCCCTCTGTCCCTGTGAGAGTGTCTCTTTCCCTCCTGGCCAACTCCAGATACCCATATGGGAAAGAGACAATGTCTTTTCCTCCAAGAATCCCATCACAAATCGGAGAGAACTACCTTATTCTCCTTAAAACAAACAGATTCATCTCCAACTTGTATTTCATAAAAACTGATATATTACATTGTAAAACCATTTTCATCATCTGTCTTCACATTGCTTTTCAAAGATGTGCCCCAGGTTGGGGGATGGGTTGAGGAGGGTCCGGAGGAAGCATTTGTTTCAGCCCAGATTGAAGAACTGGTGAAAACAAAATATTTATGCTCTTTGTTTCCAGCTTATTTTTCCTGTTTCTCTTCAAAACGAGAGGTCAGAGCCCCCACAAGTGAACAGATTGTTGACTTCTCAGTCGGATAACACTCAAAATATCTCCCATTAAGGCCCCTGTTCCACTCTCTTTGTTCTGCCTGGGTGGAAGAAGATGAGTGTGTTCCAGAAACAGAATTTCAAATTAGATTATTTGAATGATAACAGCTGTTGATTCAGAAGAATTGAAGGGTCAGTGTCATCAAGCCCTTGAGCAGGAAGAGACCTCAAGGGAACATCTGGCCCAGCCTCCTGCACAAGCTGGTATCCATGCTAAACCCAACAGGACAGATGGTTTGCATTCCCTTACTGAGGTCCCCGGGGACAGAGATGTTATGTTTTCTCAGGTTGCCCAATGCTTGCTTGCCATTTATAGAGACATTTGTTTGAGTTGAGCTCCTGTGTGTGGGTAGAAATAGCTTTCGGGAAATATTGTTTGGATAGTGAGATAAATAATTTTTATTCAATATCTGAGAATGACTCATGACCCACAGCAAGGTATTAGCACAGGGGACCCTAAGATTGAGCCAAGGAATCTCCAGGAACCCTCTCAGAAATGTTCACAGTCCAAGTTTCAGATGCAGCCCTAAGAAGTGGCCCCAAAAGGGATGTGTGGTGGGATGGCTCAAAAGATATAACTGGAGCATTTGCTATGTCCCTGAAAATAATCCTTTGACTCAAAAGATTATTTATTTTTTATATTTCGGCCTCAACATTCTTCTACCTTTACAATATCCGAAAATAAGTAACAATCTCAGAATCATGCACTCAATTCTACCTTCAAGATGTCTTATCATGCATCTTCATGCTGTCACCTTATATAAGCTCCATTGCCAATCCTTTTCAGAGCAACTGGAATTGTGTCCAGGTGGTCTTTCACTTGCTTCCTCACAATTATTTCTCCATATGCCAGCCAGAGCAATTTTTTTTCTAAAATATAAACCTAGTCATGATGATCTAGCATGGACCATGGAGTCTGGTCTGTGGATGGCTTGGACTCAATTTAGGTTGCTTTCACCCTGGCTTACCTGGACGCTGCTTAGAAACCATGAAAAGGCTACATGTGCCATATTGCCACCCTTGTTATGTTTTTGAGATCTGGAACCAAAACCCCAGCCCCATAGCATGACTCATTCCACCTTGCTCCCTCAAGTCCCTCCATATGGTTAATGATTATCTCAGAGAGTGGGTAAAAGAGAAAGGGGTGAGCCCAAGACAAGTTTAGGTTTCCTTGTTATATAGTCTCATAGCATGTATGCTTTTTCTTTATTGTTTTTATGAGATTTTCAACTACACAGTTCTTTGTCTTATTATTTATTTATTGTCTGTCTTTCCTGCTAGAGAGTAATCTCCCTGGAGCCTGGAATCATTTTGTTTAAATTATTACTATACTCCCAGGACCAGGCAGGAGGCCTTCCATGTAATTAACACTTAATATATAAGGGCTTGAATGGATAAAAGACCATAAACTTCCAGCTCTCCTAGATCCTTATTCTCATCAAAACCAAATAAATCAGGATTTTCCCACTAAATTTTTCTTTTTGTTGTTGTTGTTCATTAAAATTTGAAAGCTAATTTTCCCTAGCAAGAGAATGGAACACAGTTCTCAATTTTTTTAAGAAGTGTTAAACATTTGTCATTCTTTTTGGCTGCCTTGTGACTGAAACCTTTTCCTAGGCTCAGGGAATTCTTCACCTTCATGAGTCATGGTAGAAGGCAGAGCCACTTCCCCTGAGAAAGTTGAAAACACCAATTATTTATAGTCCAGGCTTCCCTTGCAGTTATGGTAGAAGCATGTCACCCTGGCTCCACCAATTAGTTGCTCTCACCTGACCTAGAATTGGGAGCTAATGATGCATAGGCAGAAGGATGGTGCGAGGACTGTGTGGCGGTGAGATGGTAGTAAACTTGAGTTCCTGGGGCAGTAAAGGCAGTGGTGTTACTGGGGGCATCTGGAGTCCTATCCTAGTTCTTTGATGGAACAAACAACGGCATTGAGCGCTCATCAGTGCTGGCTGTGGCTTCCTCACAGGGGCTGAGAATTAGAATGGAGATTTATGGGAGGAGTAAGAGGAATCCCAGGACCCTGAGCCCCCAATCCCCTCTGAGCCTTCTTGCCAGTTGGAGCAGCCCCCTACCCCTTGCTGGTGAAGTGGTTCCTGCCTTGAGTGAAGATGCTCCAATGATCTTACTTGAGGACACCTGCAAGAGGAATCCATTTCTCCACAAACCCCTCCTATTCTCCAGATCTTTCACTAGAGTCAGAACACAGTATGTCTATGGTGGGGACAATTATAAAGTAAAACACCAACAGAATTGCAAAATTTTCTTTATATCAGCAAATATCTGGTAAATATGAATGAGACTAGATCCAAAGGTGCTAGTCCAAGCAATGAAGGACTTAATATTGAACAGGCTGATTTTATTTTTCTAGTATGGATGAACATAGCAAAGATTTTTATTGCAATGTACTAGAACAAACCTATGAAAAGTTATTTTGATTACTTGCTGAGTTGGTTAATAAAATCTGGACCCAACATTTTATCAGAGGTCCATGCTAATGGAATTGGGATACCAGTATTCTTTTGATTACTGTAGAGGAAGGAATCTAAGGCTCAGAAAGACTAGTGTGTTTATCATCTACTGACTCACCCCTTAACCTTGAGCTACAAGACAGCCCAGAGCACTCCTTTGATCAAAACATTAAGAAATATTTTGTTGAAGGAAGAGTCTGTATCTTTGCGAAGAACTGTAGTGACTATTTCCCTTTATCTGACTGCAGCTGAATCGCACTCCATGATTTAAATGGAAATTCAGGCTCTTGGCAAAAGACATGGCAACACTTTACCATCCAGAGGTACATCCTAGACACCAATTAACAGTAATTGGAATAGTTTGATATACATAAATCTTTGGGGGTAGCTCATTGATGATGGGTTCCCTGGGAACAGAATAGATGGCAGCACCTAAGGTCCAATTTCATTTGTATATACCTGATAAACAGAACTTAAATAATGAAGTCTTAGTTTCTCAACTAATCTCCTGACCTGAGTCAGTTCACAGACTCAGAATTTCTCAATTGAAGGAGAGACATAACACCCATAGGAATAGTGTCACACATATGTATTGTGACACACATAGGAATAG
>JAKSZT010053883.1:643943-728372 GCA_026826555.1 Tolypeutes matacus | reverse complement strand
ATAGTGTCACACGTATGTATTGTGAAGTTTCCTTATAGACCTCCCCAATAAGAACAATAGCCATTTAACAGGCATATGATGCACTGAAAAGGGAGTTTCTCAGACCTTCAAGGGTTGGAATAGCTCACACTAATTGTGGGCGCCCCAAACCCATAGAATTTTACCTATTAGAGTGGAAGATTATGGGGATCAGGTGATATATGGAGTTTAACTAGTCCTCAATCTGATATGCCCAATGGAACCTTGAGCCGGTCCAGTTTCTGAGCATTTAATAAATGCATCAGTAAGAGCCAAGATCCCCATATTGTCTTATTCATCCATGAAGTGAGAGCTACTCCCAAGAAGGGCCAAGTGGAAGAAAAGAAACTACACATAAGGACATTTTGAGTTCCTCAAGCCACTAGCTGAAAAATCTAAAAACGGGACTGTCATGCTGGCTCAGGTGACTGATCTTATCAAGGAGAAAAGGCTGCTGATAAAGAGCAGAGGCTTTGAGGGGCAAGGAACTCAGGAGCTCCCCTGGGGTACCTCCTGATCCTCGCAAGTCCAGCGGTAGTGGTCAGTGGAGCACTGGAGCTGCTGTTCACAGCCAGCCCCACCACGGGCTCAGATCCCTCAGGAATCAAGGCTTGGAAGCTTCACCAAGTAAAGGACCTGAACAGACAAAATGCTGGCTGAAGGCAGTGGAAGAGGGAAGTCGTAAATAGAAGCCACATTCTGCTGACCAGTTATGGAGACGAGGTCTCTAGCATAAACCATATTGTCTTTCTTCCGGTGTCGTGCATCTGTTTTTGGTAATTTTTTTTTTTTTTTTTTACTAATTGTTCTCTTCTTTTTTCCATTCATTCCACCATCATGCACAGACTATGTTGATGGTGATTGCTCTTGCAGCTTAGACCATGGCTTGCAGAATTTCAAGGTGAGATTGTGATTGAACATGAGGGTGTATACAATAATCAGTGGGACTTTGACTCATCCTCCTTTTTAAAAGGGGCTGAGTTTTGACTTATACCAAAGAAAGATGGGGTAGGCGAGAGCATTTTTCAGAACTGCAAGACTGGAAAGAAGAGTGTATAGTGATGTTGGGTAGTCACAAAAGCATCAATAAAAAAGCAGTAGTAAATATTGCTTTTTCCCATCTGCCAAGTTTTTAACTCCCCGTCTGAGAATTTCTCCCTTATGAGTCTTTGTGGGAAGCAGAGACACCTTTCCTATGGAAGGAGAAAAAGGCAGATATTCTCATTTTCAGCCTTTCTTTTGGCTGGGGCACCTAGTCTATCAGTTGGATCCATCTGCCCAGACATTGGATCAGAAGCCAGTGACCTCGGGAAGGGGGTGCAGAGCAGAGGACTGTTTGGGTGGAGGTGGTGGCGGGAACTTTCCAAGGCACCGGTGCTGCAGGACATGTTGCACTTGGGTCTAGAGTCTAACGTTGGTGGTTGCTGGCAGCAAACATCGGGGCTAAGGTTGATGACGAGGCAGCGGTGCCTCCCCAGGCTGTTCTGCAGCACCAATATGTGTGATTTCCTTGGCTCTAAAGTGCTGAACCAGATTCTCCACTTCTCAGCAATTCAATGAGCTACCCAGTATCTATTTAGAAAACTCCTTTTCTGCATAAACCACCCCCAACATTGGTTTCTGTTGCTTGCAACTGAGAATCTTGGCTAATACCAGAGGTGAGAAACAAGTGAACTTCCTTTCTGCAGAGAGAAACTTACATTCCTTAATGACATAACTGCAGGCCAAGGACATCTATGTCATTAATGAAATAAGAAATAAGGATTTTAAGATCTGAGGTCAGCAAATGACTTTCTTTTTGTATTTTTGGCTGTTCTGGTGTGCTAGGCTGCAGAAAGCAATATACCAGAGATGGTTTGGCTTTTACAATGGGCTTTATTAACTTAGAAGCTTTCAGTTTTGAGGCTGAGAAAAATGTCCAAATCAAGGCATCATCAGGTGATGCTTTCTTCCCAAAGCCCTGTTGCTGGCTATCCTGAGCTCCTCCATCACATGGCAAGGCACATGGCAGCATCTGCTTGTCTCTCCCCTCTCTTACCAGTTTCTTTGCTTTCAGCTTCTTGCTTCCTTGACTTTCTCTTTCTTCTTGTCTGAATTTCATTCTCTTATAAAGAACTCCAGTGAGAGGATTAAGACCCACCCTGGGCCATGCCTCAACTGAAGTTTAAGGCCCTACTTACAATAGGTTTATACTTTTCTGGAGTCCATACAGCATCCAACCATCACACTGGCTAAAAGTTATTATTTCTTCCAGGAATCAGGCACAGATTTGGTGCCTCTCAACTTATTTATATTTTTTTCCAAAACTTTTCTTTACAATAAATACTGGGAATATATCCCATTGCATTTGGAAAGTGAAGTTAGTCATTCTGTAAAGTACTAGGTATGTTTAGGCAGTTACTAGGGCTGCCTCTTTCTAGGTGGTGTAGTATGTCTCTTAGACTGATGATATGGCCCATCATCCCCAAATCTCAAACCTGTCGATGATCCAGGAGCATGATATTCAACCACTAGGTCACTACATCAAAGTACAAGAAGCCATTGCTCCTCCCCAGGAGATCCTTTCGGAAAGGGAAAATGGAACATAAAGAGATCTGCAGTACCCCATTAGTGAATTAGTTTAAAAAATTTAATTAGATTACATCTACAGATGGAGCACAGAGAAGGTTGGAAAACCTATACAAGGCATTATGAAGTTTAATTATGATTAAACTTTAATTGTGATTGATTGGCTGCTTGATTATTAGAAAGAAGATAAAAACTGAGTTTCCAGTTCTTAAACCAGAATTTCCCAAATAGATTTTCCTAGAACACAAAGAATAAAGACTCTGTAATTAAGCATACTCAAGTATTATTTTTTGCAAAAAGCAAAACAAACAAAAAAAGAAAAACAAAATAACTCTTGGATTTCACATGACCCTCTAGCTCCAGCTTATTCATAGGAAAATGCCTTAAAGAATCATCTATTCACTGTCTCTCTTTCATCATTAGCATTCTTCTCTCAGCCCACTGCCTTGGGCTCCTGTCCCCACAATTCTTCTAAGCCTACTCTTGTCAAGTCACCAGTGACCTCCATATTGCCAAAAACAGTGGTAGTGTCTTTGTTTTTATCTTATTTGAATTTTCAGCAGTATTTGACTCATTGGACTACATATCCTCTCGACTTTTAGGACACTGCAAATATTCTTTTAGGTTTTCTCCTGCTGCACTGGAAGGTCCAGCTTCCCCTGTCAGCTGTTTACCCTTTAATTAACCTCTAAGTGTTTGAAGGTCCCAGAAATTAGCTGCACATTCTTCCTATTTGATGCCACCTTTTGTAAAGTTTAATAACTCTTCTTCCTTGGTATTTTCTTCCCTTGGCTTCCAACACAGCACATACTCTTGGTTTTCCTCCTACATCAGTGGTTGTTCCTTCTCTAATTTGGGGCTCCTCTTCTTTTCCACAAAGCTGAAGAACCAATGGGCTCAGACCTTGTAACCATTCTCTTCTCCTACATTTTCACTCCTTAGGCAATCAACCTCATGGCTTTAAATACCATCTATATGCCAATGGCCTTATAGGTACCTCTTCAGGCAAGACCTTCTTCTGAGCTCCAGATGCATCTATCCAACTACCTACTCACTGACTGTATATTTGCATCTTCAGTGAGGATCCTTCTTCCAAACTCAATATTTATACATTCTATTGTTTAATCAATATCTCTACATGGATATCTAAGAGATACTTCAAATTTGCCATGTCCAAACTTAAATCATAATCCCCCCCCCCCCCCCCCCGCCAACTTCCACCAAAGCATGATGAGTCCATCTTTCCAGCTGCACAGGCTGCGGGTTTTGGATCCCCCCTCCTCACCTGCCGCAGAGAGACAAGCTCCTTCTAGACCATCTCTCTCTAGATGCTAAGAAGCCAAGCAGGGTTTTTCTAATCTCACAGGGTTGGGGGGCAGGAGGGTGAAATTTGGAGTTCAGGGCTGTCGAGAAGGATGTTAAGATAGGATCCAGGGGAGCAGATGTAGCCCAAATGGTTGAGCAAGTTCTTCCCATGTACGAGGTCCCAGGTTCATTCCCCAGAACCTCCTAAAAGAAAGACAGGATCCAGGAAGGGCTGTGACCTAGAATAAGAGCAGACTGGAAATAGCTAGCCCCACCCCGGAAAAAAGGAAGAAAGAAGAGGGAAACAATAACAACAACGACCAAACCCCCAAACCCAGCGTCAATATCCCTGGATAGACTGGATCAAGGTGGTCTTCCCACACCCCCAAGAGAACAGAAGCCTGAAAAGGAGAGCTCAGTTTAGTGCAGCGTTTCCAGTGGCAGCCTTTGCTGATTTATTAGAAGATGCCTAGAGGCTAAATATCGAGGATAAAGTGCTGGTTAAGAAGCTGAGCATAGTTTCAGTGCTATAGAGATAAAAATTAAAATCCAAGACCCTCCAAGGATGGGCGGCTTTCAGGTGGGAACCAGAAGAGCCAAACCCAAGAAGAGTGAAGTAAGGGGTGACCACAAATGCATCAGCCCAAATGAGACTCTGCTTTGGGTCCTCTCACAGCCATCTCCCCGTAGCCCAGCTACCTGCAAGAGGCAAAAGGAAATCCTCCCTGAGAAGAGACGCCACCATGCCATCATCTAAGGGTTCAAACGACTGACAATTTTTCACACACAATTTCTTACTGAATACAAAAAGAAAGAATTCAATGAAAACCAAGAGAACAAGTAGACTATAGAAATGGGGCCACCTTGATCCAGATCTTGGAGCTTTTAGACACAGACTTTAACTGTGATTAATATGTTCGATACATTGAAAAAACAAGATATAGAATGTTAGCAGAGAACAGGAAACTATAAAAATTAATCGAATTGAAATTCTAGAACCTAAAAATTAGTGCCACAAATTAAGCACTTAAAACAACAAACAAAGCCAATGAAAAAAATAGACAAAAACTTTAAAAAGACAGTTCACAAAAGAGGATATCCAAATTGGTTCATTAAACACGAAAAGACTCTCAACCTCTTCAGTCATCAAGGAAATGCAAATTAAAGATGCAAAGGATACGGTGACCCAGCCAGCACAATGGCTTGGCAAGTACACGTGGGGCAGCTGAAAGGCTCTTACCTGGCTGGGGGGTACAGCATAACCACTCTGCAGAGTCTGATGCTGTCTTCTGAAGCTCAATGTATGCTTACTCTAGGACACAGAAATTCCTCTCCTAGGTACACAGCAAACAGAACTGCATATTGGAATCTTTGTAGCAACATTACCCATAATAGGCAAAACAGGAAAGCTCCCCAGCGTTTATCTACAGCACATTGCATATATGCATTGCAGCTCATTTGGACAAGGAGAGGCCATCCAGCAGCAGAACGAGTGAGCTCTTGCTACAATCAATCTCAGGATGAATCTTTCATGATTTTGAGCCAAAAGAAGCATAGATAGGAGAATGCTATTATATGATTCCATTAGACAAATTAAAAAACAGGTGGACCTCCTCCATGACTTTAAGACTCAGGAAGTAGACAGGAGGGGGGTGGGTGGTGAAGGGAGGATGCCCAGGGGATGCCATGCTCTGGGTAACGACCTGGATAATTCACGGAGCTGCACAGGTATGACCCGTGCACTCTTCTGCATGATTCTTGTTATACTTCAGTGCAAACGTTTATTAACACCGCCCTCCTACACAGCTGTGTTACTCTCAGCAGAGCAGCCGGAGTGGCCCTTTTAAAACCTAAATCAAGTCCTACATGATTGGGCCCTTCCTGCCTTCCTGGCCTCATTTCCTACCCACTGTTCAGAGCTTCCCTTTGTTCCTCGAATACATCACACTCATTCTTGCCACAGGGCATTTGCACCTGCTGTTCTCTACCTGGAATTCTCTTTGCCACTGAGTCTTCAGCCTTAATCTCCTTAGAATCCCGCCTTGACCTTCCTGTCTCAAGTAGCCACCCCATCACTCTCAGTCATTTTACTCTTTGCACTGCATCTTTCGCTCACGGATATTTTTCTCCTTCCTTCTTCCCTCTTGCTCTCTTTTCCTTCCTTCCAGCCTTCCTTCATGCCTTCCCACTAGGAGGAAACCTACGGGAGAGAAGTCCTTGTCTGTCTTATTACTGCGCTATCTTGAACACCTCAAACAGTGTTTTGCATATATATGAACATAATAATTAGGTGTGAAATGAATAAATGAATAAAATAAGTTTGGAAAATGCTGCCCACTATTTATCTCTCTTGGAGAGCCTAGTTTATATTAGCATATTAATGTGGCTCCCCGTGTGCCACAGGTGTCACGTGATGAGGCTGCGATAAGGCTCCCCTTATGCCTCACTCCAGACCCAGGCTCTGAACCCCTCAGTTGGGTAAACTCAGTGGAGATCCCCAGCACAAGGCAGAGCCTGGCTTCCCCTCTCCGTCTCCACCTGTCTGTGACTGGAGGGAGAGGATGGACCCTGGAACGGGCCATCAGAGTTTCCTAGAGCGGCCGTGGCAAAGTACCACGAACTGCTGGCTTACGACAGCACAGAAGTCTTGTATCAAAGGCCTGGAGGCCAGGAGTCCGCATCCCAGGTGTGGGCAGGGCCGCGGTCCCTCTGAACACTGCAGGAGAAGGCCCCCCCGGCCTCCCCTGGGCTCTGGCGGGTGCTGGCCCTCCTGGGCCTTCCTTGGCTTGGAGCTGCAGCTCTCCGGTCTCTGCCTGCATCGGCACATGGTCATCTTCTCCCCTTCCTGTAAGGACACTAGTCATATTGAATTCAAGGCCACCCTACTCCTGCATGAGCTTGTTTTAACAAGAGGTACCGGAGTTTAGGACCTCCACGTGTCTTTTTCGGGGTCACAGCTCAGGGGCAGCTGCTGAAAGATCTCTGAACAGGTGCAACCCCTGCTTCATTTTGTGTTTCTGCATCCTTGTGAGATGCTCAAAGTCATTGTCATGAGACATATGTCCCAGCACATTTTCATGGCCATAAAATTGCATTCTATGAGACTATTGGCTGAAGAGACAGGAAAAGATGGCTAAGCATACCTAATTCCCAATCTACAAACAGGATATTTTCTTAAACCAGCATGTTTGCCACAGGGCTCTGCTTCATGCGCCTAACTGAGAAGCATTTCAGAACCTTCTCCTCACTTGAAACTTAACCCTGCATTGCACAACATTTCCTCTCAGTTTTTGGTCTTCTCCAGCGTACGTCCAGAAGCAGGAGAATGGCTCTGAAAAACCTCCATCGGCAGGGCCATTTCCCAGGGGAAGGCCAGCGGGGGGCACGAGGGACTTCTCACTGGACTCGAGACTCCACAGAAGGGGGCGGTGGTGCCTCCCCTAACTGCTTCAGGACTGCTCCTCTGAAAAATGACAGTGATCAGCCTCTGGTCTCAGCCTCTATGAGTCCTGTGGGCCTGAGACGGTGGGCAGGAAGCAGAACTATCACAATGATTTAGCGCTGCAGTGAGAACCCCAGACATCCTCACGCAGGCTCACAGCACGAGTCCTTTGTCCAGAGGAACCGAGAAGAAGTTCCATCCAGGTCAGCTTTCTCAGCCTCCAACTGTGGGGACCGGGGGCTGGCCAGGCCTTTGTGGTGGGTCTGTCCTGTGCATTCTAGGATGTTCCGTAGCAGCCCTGGCCTCTACCCTCTAGATGCAAGTTGCACCAACCCCCAAATTTGTGACAACCAGAAATGTCTCCAAGCTTTGACAAATGTGTCCTGGTGGGAGGTGGGGGGCAAAATTGCCCCCTATTGAGAACATTGATCTAGATTAGTGAAAGGTCTAAAATGTGCATGATTTCAAAAGAAACAGAGAAGAATCGGTCAAAGAGCATATTGAATCACTAAAATGAAGAGCTTTCGATTGGGTGCTTCTTTTAATAAAGATATCCATTTCTTCAATCAACAAATAATTTTGGGCATTAAGCACCATGTAATTTCCAGCATATGTAAGGGCCCTGCCTTATAGTCTGGTAGAAAACCAGATAAGACTGATTGGAAATTGGCAAACCAATTACAGACCATATGAACGGTGCTTTCCCCCAGTCCTTGGAAATAGTGGGCTGACTAGAGGAAGTTAAACCTCCCCCCTGCAATCTTGTTTGCATTATAAATTTGCTTAGCCAAACTTTCCATCCACCTTAGCCCATCTAAATTATCATAAATTTCAGATGAGTAGCGTGCATACAAATGGGTTTTTCCCTCCCTTCCAGTTTCCTGGCAAAAAAAAAAAAAGCTCAGAGGCAGCCTGGGAGCAGCGGGGTTTTATCTCACCCCTCGGCAGGCTCAGGGAGGGAGATGAAGGCGGGTCTTCAGGGGTCTACAACGCAGGATGAAGATGGCGGAGGGGCTTGGCATTTCAAGGTGGAGGCCAACACTTCTGCTCTCCCTATCTTTTGTTAACAAGACAGTATGTCCTACTTTTTAACAATCTCAAAAGAAGTCAAATAGTTGGTATATTCAGGAAGGACACATAAGGGAAAGAGAATAGTCATAGTTTTCTAATAAAATCTTGTTTCAGGAATTAAATGGTAATTTACTGTGTGTGCAAAAGAAAGAGAGAAGGAGGGAGAAAGAAGGAGAGAAAGATAGAAAGAGAAAGAAAGAACAAAGAAAGAAAAGAAAGAGAAAGAAGAAAGAAAGAAAGAGAGAGAAAGAAAGGAAGGAAGAAAGGAAGGAAGGAAGGAAGGAAGGAAGGAAGGAAGGAAGGAAGGAAGGAAGGAAGGAAGGAAGGAAGGAAGGAAGGAAGGAAGGAAGGAAGGAAGGAAGGAAGGAAGGAAGGAAGGAAAGAAAGAAAGGAAAGAAAGAAAGAAAGGAAAGAAAGAAAGAAAGGAAAGAAAGAAAGAAAGAAAGGAAAGAAAGAAAGAAAGGAAAGAAAGAAAGAGAAAGAAAACCAAGCCCATCAAATTTGAAAAGTACTTTCAAATAGCATCTCCAAATGGAAATGGGGTCATTCCTTAGAAAAATATGTTCTCCTGCTCACTCCTCCAGCCAAAGTGTCTTTGGTCTAGCGAGGTTAGCACCGGATGGAGCTGGTGGCTGAGGCTTCTGCCCTGTCACCCGTCCCTCCCAGGCTGGCCCACCTCCTCTGTCCCGTTTGGACTTTCTCCAGCACCAAGCCACACCTAAGAGCATCAGATAGCAGCACAGGTGAAAATGCATTTTGTTGGTCAAGACGTGTGTGCACACGCATGACACAAGGTGTTTCCTTTTTGTACCTTGCCATGTTTCAGAAAATGGCTTTGGGATGACATTCAACATTGGAATTGACAGATAAAGGTGAAAGACTAGAAAAAGCGGAAGACGACGACTTTCAGGAATTCTTGCATCTTGCCTTGCCAAGTGGGCGCCTTCTGTGGCACCGAGGACCGCCGTCCCTCCCCGCCAGCATGGGGGTCGTGCTCCTGAAAAAGGTTCCATGGAAAATAGGGAATGAAGGAAAAAGGAAAGTGCCAACTTTCCCAACAATTTCCCACTGTAAGGTCGTCAAGCCCGGGCGCAGCACAGTGCATCAAAATCTCCAAGGAGGAGGGAGGGGTGAGGGAGTCTTTGCCGCCAAAGTCCTCCTCCCCTCAATTCCTAGGCGGCCTTGCGAGGAGCCCCCCCCGCCATCCCTCCCCAGAGCCACTGCTGTGATAGGAGATGTCACTGTTCGAGGGAGGCTGTGTTTCTGGCGGGGAAGCAGGAACGAGCCCCAGGACTGCTGCCCAGTTCCTTCGTCCCCTGAAAAAACATCTCTCATCGATGCTTCTGCCAGTCCACCTGCGATTCCAGCAAACCTGTCGTTTTCTCCTCCAGCGAGGGGGTTTTCTTTGTTTTTTCTACCTGTTCACTCCGAGCCCTTTTTGAGCACGAGGAGGGTGAAATGAAATGTTTGGATGTCCCGAAGCCGTCTTCAGCATGGAGAGTGACGATAATCCCAACAATAGAAACGAAGCCTCCCGCTGCCGGGGATGTGCCGTGCAGCGTCTGTTTCTTTTGTGTGATAAACGAGTAGTAGCTCGGCGACCCCATTAACTGCCGCTTCCCCTGGCAGCACCTGTCCATCAAGCAAAGCCAAGTTTATCACTCAGTGCAGCAGGGCAGAACTACAGGAGTCAAGGGGGGTGAAGGGTGCATTTTCACAGGGTCTGGGGATCTGGGTTTGAGTAGTTTAAGGCGGGTCTTTAAAGGCACAGCCCGAATGAGATGGAAAAAGCTCAGAAGAGTTTAGGGTTGTAGGGCAGAGCAAGGCAAGGGTCTTGGACCCAGTTTTGACGATTCAACAGTTTGATAAATAAGTGTGTTTGCCCGATGAGCAAACTATTGTTCAGGTCAATGGATTTGGGAGGGGTTCCTGATGCTAATAATTCAGTGATTTACCCATTTGCAGCTTTATCTTCCTGGGCAAGAAGTTCTTGGGACAAATAGTGAAGTTATACTGGGACAAGCACCTTAACTTTAGTCCTGGAAATAAATCCATGGGACTGCAGTGTCTCTGTTCTCAACCCTTTCAAGGAGCTGTCGTGAGAGATGCTAGCATTATGCCCCACTTTATTCCAAGACCAAGGCACAGAGAGGTTAAGGAGCTTGTCCAAGGCCACACAGCAGAGCCAAGATCTGAATTCAGATCTTGGACCCCAGGACCCCAGACTTGCACTGCTATTAGCAAATACAGCCCACAAAACCTACAGAAGAAACCAAAGTCAGATGAGCTGGCCACAAAGCCTGCTGTTGAATTAGAAATGACGGGGCATCACTCATCAAATCAGGTGGCAGGGCATGTCTACTTTCTACACCAATGCAAGACAATCCTACCCCAAGGTGACAGGGGAGAAGGGACAAAGCTGCCTTGATGCATGGTTGTTTAAAGGAACTGAACTGAAGCACACAGAGATCAAAAGCTTTCAGCTGAAAATATCTGGGGCATTCAAATAAAGAAAGAATGCCTTTATTTCCAAACCATGACTGGTGAGACAGAAAACGGCGCCATGGCCTGGGAAACTACTCTCTCACATTGGCAGTCCAACCCCTAGTCGTTGCTCAGGAAATGCTAGTTTCGTTTCTTCACGCACATGCTGCTGCTTCTGAGAAACAAGGTTCATCTACTTGAAGCAAATACATTCAAGCTCAGGCTTAGCCTTTTCTCTGCTCCCTGAGCCAAGCTGGAGGAGAAATAGGACTTTATAGAGTGAGGCCATTGGAGTGTGCTGCAGGTGGGGTTTCGAGGTCTGCAGAAGCCCCGTAAGCTATGGCATGTGGTGGTGGGGGTGGTTGTGGTGGTGAGCAGCTGGTCTGGTCCGAGAAAAGAGTTCCTATTTGCAGGACACAGGGGGGAGACAAGGAATGTGTAGAGGTCCAGGCTTTTCAGAGACTCAAATACCAGGATGAGGAATCTGGCCCTGGTCTAAGAGGCAATAGGGAGCCACTGAGAGTTCTTGAATAAGAGCACTGAGACGCCCCACATCAGAAAGGCAGTGAAGCCAATGAGTTTTGAAGCTGCTGATGAATCTGATTTCTATGACTTCCCAAACTGTGTCTCCTTGAGAGGCAGCAGACCTTTGGTAAATGATTAGGGAAATAAAATGTTAACTCAGACCCCCTGGGGCCATAGGTAAGCCTCATCTCTGTTATGCTCTCACCTCCCTATGGGAGCAAGTGCATATATGATCTCCCCGGGAGGGGGGATCCGCTGAGCGAGGGGCTTCGCCTCCTGCTGGCGTGTGAAAAGAGTGCTTCCTCTCCCACATATGAAATTGATTCTCCTCTCTGTTCACGAGCTTTAAATGTGAGCGCAGCAATCTGTCTTTGTTTATGGCTGCGGAAGGGGAAAGGAAAGCTGCGTGTTAAATAGCCGGCGGTGGGGAAGCAGAGGTCATTATCGTACAGTACAGAACCTTCTGGAACCGCGTCGGCAGCACGTCACAGAGCTGCAGCGAGGACATAAACGGGGCTGCCCGCCACGTGGTTACAGAGGCCACGAGCCTCCCCACGGGCCTGGCCCTCGGCCCCTTGGAGCGGCCACGCTAAGGGGCATCAGGAGCCGGGCTGCTGTGGCTGGCCCTCCACGTTTTCCCCCTAACTCCGCCTTCCACGTCCACCCGCCAGGGCCCCTGGAAGCCCACGTGATTGGTTACAGCTCAGCTGCTTGCAGCAAGGACAATCAAAATAAATAAAACTTTGGGTTTGAGAAAAACTCAAGTATAAGAAAAAGAGCAAAGTGCCCTGCGAGGCTTTGTGTGAGTCAGACACCTTTGCGAGACCATCATCGCCTTCGAAAGAATGTTGGAAGACTGTCTCCGGAACCTTCTTGCTGGGCCTTTGGGAGGTCCCTTTTTATCACGTCTACATCTCAGGGCCCTCAGTCTTCTCCCCACCGATTCCCACCGAGGCCCCCGGGGAGGCGGTCGGGACGGAGTCCTGGTCGATCTGTTTTAACGACCAAGGCAATGAGGGCGAGTGAAGCCCTGGCGAGGACGATGCCCTTTCCAATGCATCGACTTGGCGGTCGCACTGGAGCTGCGATGATCAAGCCGAAGGGGGAAAACCAAGTCATTGCGCTTCAGTAAACTGGCTCTGCAAACCCTGCTCCGACCTGGATGCAAGTCGGCGAGCCGGAATGTTCCGGCCAGTTACGCACTCACCGATGAGAAGCCAGTAGCAGTGCTCCGGTTTCCCCTGGCCTCCTGCTCCTAGGCAGCGCAAGCCCAGGCGACCTGATTACCGCGCTTCGCCACCAGTCCCCGCCGAGCGTCTGCACCCTCTCAGCCAGCCGCAGTAGGCAGGAAAGGGTGGAGGGAGACCCTCTCCTTGCCCAGGTGGAGAAGGGGCTGCTTGGCTGCTTGTCGGCTCTTCTCTTCAGGAGGGGGTCTCGGGTAATCGTTTTACTTTTTATGAATATGGGCTTTAACCTTTAGAGAAGAAAGTCCCCCTCCGTGCTCACCGAAGGAGACTGGGAGATGCCCACCCTGGCGTGCCTTGTCAACAACCTCCAGGCGCCGGGCGACAGCAGGGCCCCCTTGTAACCAGAAAGTGGTGGCCTGGCTGAGATATGGCTCGTGGGCACGGCACATTCTCTTCGGGGTTGCCGCTCCTGCTCTCCGCTCAGATCTGCTGCTTCTGTCCTCTCTCCCTGTTCACCGAGTGGGATCTCCCGGAAACTGAGCACTTTTTAGGGTTCTAGCCTCTGGGAGCCCTGTTTCAGTGAGCTGGGGCTGATGGGAACCTCCAAGAAGGCAGGCTCAGGATAGGTCAACCAGTTGTCTCCCTTGGTGATATTTTGGGTGTAAACAGAGGCATCTTGGAATCGGAGTGCTTAACCCTTTCATTGCAGGATCTTCATTAAAATTACCTGGGGGAGGGGACCTAGAAACATAAGGAGTCCTATATCAAACAACGAAACTAGAACTCTAGGCTTAGGACCCAGGACTCGGCACTTTAAAGCTTTTCCATGTGTTTCTAATGTACATTTTCCTTCATTTAGTTCTTTCGGTGGTACTCGGAGGCAAGCATCATTTTCTCAATGCAGAGATGTAAAGATGACCCTGAAAATGCTTTGCCGCTCCTCTCGTGGAGACGTGGAGTCGTCCCCTCCCTGAACCTGAGTAGGTTATGCCACTGCTGTCCAGTGACTCCGGCAGCTGCTGTGCTGCCCTGTTCCTTGTTGAAGAGTTGGCTTGTCAGAGGTTTCAGCGTCCACTTCCTCCATCTTAGAATGCTCACTCTTTGGGAAGTCAGCTGCCATGGCAGCTCCTCTGAGACAGCCACGCAGCCACGAGGGAAGGCCACGGGGAGAGAGGGATGCCCAGCCCGCCCCCAGCCTTTCCAGCAGTCCCAGCTGGGGTACCAAACACCTAAGGAAGATGCCGTCTCGACCCTCCAGCCCAGGCAAGCCTTCAAGTGACTCCAAATGAAGACTATCCAGCTAATCCCGAGCAATCCACAGAACCACAAGAGGGAATATGAAACTATTAAACCACTAAGTTTAGGGGTGGTTTGTTATGCAGCAAAGGATTCTGTTATACTGGTTGTACTAAGAAGGAAATTGAGGCCTCTATATGACTTCCCTGAAGCCACAAGATTATTAAGAGGTTAAACTGAGATTGAAACTGGGATTTGTCTGACTTTAAAGACAACTTTTCCCTCAAACCTTAACCCCATCATAAAATAGCCATGCTAGAGACAGAACTCACTGCTCAGCCGAAATGGGAGAGAAGGCTTTAAACCGTTCCCAAACCCAGGCCACAGCCATCGTCTAACTCTCCACCGAGCCCCGTTGCCGCGGCACTGCACCTGCACATCCAGAAATCATTCCCATCCCTGACCCTGGAGAACCCTCCAGAATCTGGAGCTGCCTATGGAGTTTGTTCACTGCCTACCCCCACATCAGCCGGAACCCCGTGGCTCAGGCATGTACATCAAGCTGCTGCCGCGTTAGCTTCTCAGAAATGTCATTACACTCTAATGAGCCGCTCGGAAGCATCAACTTTCCAGCCAGCCCAGCTGCTGCGAGAGCCTTTATGGCCTCACTGCAAAGATAAAAAACACCCAGAAAATTCCTGAAACTGATCTTGAACTAGACTTTACTAGGAGGCAATCTGGCTCTCAGCTCGTAACTGATTCAACTGTGAAGGTCACTGTCATGAGGAGGCAAAGCAATGGAAAGCTTAAAACTGGCCTGGGATGGTGGGCAATGCTGACCAAGCAGTGGCCAGGGGGCCAGAGAAGCACGGGGCCTGAGCCTTAACTGCCCGTCCCCCGTGACACATGCTCCGACTCCCCAGGATGGGTCAGTGGTCAGCTCATCACCTTCCCTGCCACAGGAGCCACAGACCCGAGGGCCTCTGAAGTGCCACAGGTTAGTGACAGCCGGATTGCATCAGCCGGAGTCCTCCAGAGAAGCAGAGCCAATGGGGGGGGTGTGTGTGTTTATACATACGTAAGGATTTTTATTATAAGGAATTGGCTCGCTCGATCGTGGGAGCTGGCAAGGCGGGAAGTTCCGGTGAGAGTGATGTCGAAGTCTTGAATGTGATACCCTCAGGCTGGAAACACAGGAAGGGGAGCAGGGTGAAGTCTTGAGGCACAATTCCTTCTTCTGATCCCTGGGAGCCTCCGTTCTCCCTCTTAAGACCACCCACCCACATTTCTGAGGACCATCTTTAATCAAGGGCAGCTGATGGTAGATGCTACCCCATCTCTGAGATCCCTCCACAGCAACCACTAGGCCAGTGTGTGGCCAAACAGCTGGATGCCCTAACCTAGCCACTTTGACACGTAAAACTCACCACCACAAAGATCTCAGAAAGGCAGGCGCCCACCCTGCAAAGAGGTGACAGCCTATAGCCCAGCAGGGTCTGCCTGGAGAGGGACAGCCAGTGCCTTTGGTTCGGTTTGGCCAACGTGCCTCGGGCTCTCTGGGATGCCCAGCACACTGACCTAATGGACATGATGACAATAATTACCCTCAGAAGGAGCAGCCTTTACTCAAGGCACTTACCTGCGCAGGTACTTAAGACTTACTGCATTTAGCCCTCACTCTGCCCCAAGAGGGAAGTCCCAAAGCTTAACTGGGGAGAGAGCACTCCCTGAAGCCCCCCAGCCAGGAGGGGGAGCTGGGACCCGGAGCCAGCCGTCCCTGAGCACGGGTACTCCACCTCCACGTGCCCACCTGGCCCCGCTCGCATCATTCTGAGGCTTGTGCAAGTCGTGGGGGAGGTAGATACGGATCCGGCTTCTTTTCACCTTTTCCCTTGAGGCTGACAACATTCTCTGCAGGGTTTTGAAGGCCATTTATCAAGACGACAACTGAAAGCCCTTCCTCGGTACAGGTACAACCGATGAACTGGGAAAGAGTCACACTCTCACGCGTAGTCCTACCGCTTTTTACTAAGCTCGGCCGCCACCGTGCCCTCTGCGGTGTGAGAACGCAGGGCACCAAAGTCACCCAGCAGGCACAACTTTAGGAACGTTTCCCCCCAAATAGAGCATGATGCGTTTTCACATATAATTCAATACGCTTGAACAATTGTAGAAAAGTGAGTTCTATCCCCATGTAAAATTATTTTATTTGTGTGCATATATTAGATTAAGTAGTCAAATAACCAAATGCAGCAACAAGAATTTGCTGTGTTTTCCACATAATTTTGCTTATGATATGTTGATTAAACTCAAGTGCATTATCCCACACAACATTGACCTACCTTGTTCCATTTAATATAATCCAAACAGCACTTTCATACATTCTAATCGCCGTCAAAACCGTCCCGTCCTTGATTTGGGGGCCTCCTGCGTGAAAATGCAACTTTCAGGGCAACTGCTGGTGTAGCAGTGAGCAGGGCCTCCAGCTCTCAGGCTGAAAGCAGGGTCTGGGTTCCAGTCTGTGCCTGTGGCCACTTTATGTCTTTCTCTTCTCTCTGGTTTTGGAAGTCCAGAGTATGTGGGTTGGGGGACATAAAGCACCAGAGAAGCTGGCCAAGGAAATCCATGGAGATAGGAGATTTTCCCATGCCCCCTGCCACCGCCCCTCTGATGCTGCATTTCCTCAGCAGTGGACTAAGGCCAGCAGCATTGCTGAGGAGGCCATCCACCAAACCGGACCGAGAAGCCGGACTCACTCCTGCCACACCGGGTCCTTGAACGTGACGCAATCTTGCCGGCTTCCCCGCCCGTGAAGGTGGTTCCCTCCTCCTGCAACCTGTCCTCCTGCCCTCCCACTGCAGACGCCTTCCTTGCTAACCTGGTCCCATCCTCAGGTCTCTGCTGGATGACATCCTTCCTGAGCCGGAATCAGCTGTCCCTCCTCTGCGCTCCCAATATCCCCCTCGCAGCTCCTACCCCACCATTCCTTGTTGCACTCTCTTTCCCAATGAGACCCTGAACCAAGTTCGGGTTTGCTGTTGCACCTCGAGTCTAGCATTGGGTCTGGCTCACTGCAGATAAGCAATAAATACTTGTTCAGTGAAATGGATTCAGAACACAGAATCCGAGAGTTTGGTTGGTTCCAGTTCCCCCATGTCCTCAGCCAGTGAAAATCTAAACCCCTGAAGACAATATATCCTCTTCTGTAAGTTTTTACAAGAATTGATGAGATTGTGAGGCATGCCATCTACCATGAAAGGAAGGGAACACTTGGAGATGCTTGGAAGTTATTTAAGCATTTATTAAGAGGGTCAAAATTTTTAATAATGGCTTTCTGTCTAAATGAAGAACAGCTGTGTATTGATTTGAAGCTGTATGGACCCCAGAAAAGCATGTTCCTAACGGTAACCCATTCCTTTGGGTGTGCGCCCGCTGCAAGTCGGATGTGAAGACGTGATCCACCTCATTCGGGGTGGGTCTTACTCCTCTTACTGGGGTCCTTTATAAGAGAATGAGATTCAGACAAATAGAAAGAAAGCCACGGAAGCAAGAAACTGAAAGCAACAAAACCTGGACGAGAAGGGAGCAACCAGTAGACGCCATCATGTGCCTTGCCAGGTGACAGAGGAGTCCAGGATCACTGGCAGCTGGTTTTCAGGAATAAAGCATCACCTGATGATGCCTTGATTTGGACATTTTTCTCAGCCTCAAAACTGTAAGCTTGTAAGTTAATAAATTCCCATTGTTAAAGACAACACAGTTCATGGTATCTGTTTGAACAGCTTAGCAAACTAGAACAAGCTCCTAATCCATCATCAAGCTATTCAGTCAGTCCTTCAATAAACACATATTAAGAATTAGCTGGGTGCAAAGAAATCCATGCCTGAAAATCCACACTGAAAAGCAGAGATTATTAGAGATACAGTTTAAGGAGCCCCCAGGTCAATAAAAGAACTTTGGTTTAAACAAGTATGTCTGATGCAGGGTCAGCTTGCTGGAAGGAAAGGCTGACCGGACAGAGGGGACCCTGCAATTCTCTGTGAGGGCAGGGAATTAGCCCTGCAGGGACCATGGCCTGATCCTCCCCTCCAAGTGACATGCACCTACCTGGTCATTGGAGGCTTGCACACACAGTCCCAGGATCCCAAGGCTCTCAGAGAACTCTGCCACTTCCACCATGCTCCCATGCACCCATGCTAAGCTTGGTGGAGAGATCTAGGGGTGGGGTCACTATTCCTATAAGTCCTATTTACTCCTCAGTAAAATGAGGGGCTTGGACCAAGCCAATATCCAAGGGCCCTTCCAGCTCTTACCTTCTGTTGACCTTGAGACGATTCAAAATGGCAACTGGCTTGGCCATAGCCAAGGGTCTTGTTTTATTTTTTTATTTTTGTTTTTTTGTTTTTTTCTGTGCTACTTAACATCTTAGTCCTGTTACAATCACATTCATCCTCACAACACTGCTGCCCAAGAAGAAAAGGGGCGGTGGGTCATTCTAAAAGGTTCCATGTGGCTTTGACTTCACCAACGTCTAGCCATGCCCTGTGCTCCTCCTGAGCTCTGGGGGACGTGTGGTTTGGCCCAGCGGTGCTGGTGTCTGACACAAGTTGGTGACTCGGTTCTTCCTGGTCAACACGAACAGAGCCCCAAATTTCTTCTCACCATATGGGAAAAGCAAGAAGTAAATATTCCAAGTATGTGTTCACATTCTATCCTGAGATCTTTCTGCTCTTGGGTTGTATCTTCACAAGAGCTCACATACATGTTTAGGAGAGAAAAAGAAAAGGTCAATATTCATTAGACTTTTCTGAGTACTCACCAGATACCCAAACCCCAAATGTTAGGTGCATCTCTCCATCCTTCTCCGGGAACATAGGCTTCAAAGTTTGCTTCATTTTGGCTGGTACCTCAACTCACACTTTGGAGCACTGGACACAAGCCGGACTCGTGGGGCTCCACACCAGTGGTTCTCAAACGATTTGGTCTTTGGGTCTCTTTATGTTCTTAAAAAAAATATCGAGGATCCCAAAGAGCTTTTGTTTGTATTTATTGGTAGATATCGTATTAGGAATTAAAATGGAGGCATTTAAAATAAGTATGTATTCATTAATGAAAAATAAGCCAATTACATGTTAAAGTAAATAAAATATTTCTATGAAAAATAACTCTATTTTCTAAAGTAAAGCAATTTGTGAGTTGTCTTACATTTTTGCAAACCTCTCTAATATCCAGTGTAATAGAAGTCACCTAGATTCTCATATCTGCTTCTGCATTCAACCTGCTGCCCTAGTTCATGTCATGTAGCTTTCACAAAACACCTCTGCACACCCATTAGACAATGGGGGTGTAAAGGACAAATAGCATCTCGGAACCCTAACAAAAATAGTTTTAACCTTGCAGAGTCCCTGGAAGGGCCTAGGAACCCCAAAACTCCTCAGGTCAGTCTTTGAGAACCACAGCTCTGCACAATCATCAGGTATAAATATGTAAGCTCTGAAAAGATTCTTACATCAGACACAGCTAAGCTTAAATCCCTGTCATCTCAGGCTATGTTACATTGGTGAGTTATTTAACTCTCTGACCCTCAGTCTCTTCATCTCTAAAGTGGAACTAATACCAACTTTTAAGGTTGTTACCAGGATCAGACATATTATAGGTATAGAAACAGCACAGTGCTTGACTCATGACCAGTTCACAATAAACACTACCTCATCTGGATGCTTTCCTCCACGTGCAGGGCTCTTCTTTATGTAATTCCTAGCCTCTTCCCACCCCATTAATCTCTGCCTGGAGAAGATGGAGTGATCTATCTGATGGGTAAATTTGGGGACACAAAATTGAGAATGCTCCTGAAAGAGCACATTTCTCTTCCACCTCTTTAGGGTGCAAAGCAGGCATCCAGGACTGGATGGACAAATCTGCTCATCACTGTCAGTTCACATCTGAACTGTCCTCCACCAGAAGCAGGGTTGGTAGTTTAGCTTCCGTCAGCTACTTGCTTTGTTGTTTTATTCCTCAACTTGTACAGAACCCAGAGAACACGAGTGTCTTCAGTGGAATCCTGGAAGTTACCAACAGTCATTACCACTATTATTATTATTAAAAATAGTTATTGTGGCCGTTTACACACACCAAAATGTCTACTTTACAGACTTTTAGGTCTGTTTCCAATTGCACAAAAACATAATATTTTAAAATGCTTTCATAATCTGGGCATCGTGCACTGAGCTCATGATTTTGGTTGGGATATTTCTCTTTGTCTACCAAGGGAAAAAAAAAAAAAACCTTAAACTCCCCTCAAAAACACAGATGTCTTTTTTGGGTACTTTCCTGCAACTGCAAAATCTCATGAATTTAATCACTCAGATGTCCAGGGGACAAGAGATTTGGCCCAGAATCAAGGATTCTGCAGGAGAATGTCGTAGAGAGCAACACACCATGGAGTCCACTGCCAATTCACTCAGGGGCTGACGAGGACAAGCAAGGGGGAAAGTCCCTGCCAGAAAATATAGAAACGGGGCCCACCACGGGAAGGCCAGCAAGGGTCAGTGGCGTTTTATTTCTGGCTCTCTTGGAAGGAATAAGTTAAATATAATTATCTGGGATTTCAATAACCAATTTCCAAGACTGAAAAATCAATGTCAGTTAATTATTTTGCCAAGCAACCGACATAGCCATACCTAAAAAGAAATGAGTTCTCTTTTGCAAATGAGAAATTTGAGAATGGTTTGATTCTCAATGATTCTCTTACTCATTTTGTGCAGTCATTTTGTTCATTAAAGGCTCACTGGTGGTTATCCAATAGCATGATCGACAGGAAAGGGATCGTGGAGCATACCTCAGCATCCTGCCCTGGAAAAGCCCTGTGGCCTCAGTTCTGCACTAAAGTCCCTGGAACGCCCCCCCCACACTGACCATCAGTGTCTTAGTCATCACTCAAAGCCGCATTGGCTCCTTCAGGCCACCAGGGAGCCAGCTAGGTCCCCGCGGCAGAGGACAGCTCAGTGCATCCTCCTTAGTAACTACCACCCTTTGCTGGGGCTTAAATAATTAGATGCACTTAATGAAAGCGAGCCAATTAACTTCCAGCTTATGACCAGAAATGATTTCTCCAATGGCCAGGCTCTCCTACAGGGAAGACTAATATTGCTCGGGTCTCAGGAAAAGGCAAACCAGCTGGGTTTATGTCCAGGGGTGCTTTCTGGGCACCGTTCATGCCACCTCCTCCCTATCACTAAAGCTAAACCAGCCTGGAGCTGCCTGGCCATCCCGACCCCTAAAGAGCATCCATCATTCACGTGTTTCAGGAATGATTTCCTGCATGAGAACCTACCCCGAGTTCACCTTAGAGGAGAGAAGCCATTTGGATGTGGCCAGTCTGTTCTCTAGCCCTCTGTAGATGATGGAGGAGGCCAACAATCATCGATATGGACTGCAGATTCCTGAAGGCAACCCCGGCGTGGACCAAGATGCTGCCTTTGTGGTTTAGTTCTCTCCTGCAAGCTTTCCTGAGGTTTTGTGCCTGCTCTGCCTCAGAGTCACTTTCCCAAGAACCTTGCTCTTACCTGGTCAGTATATGGCCACAGTAAATGCATTAATTACACCCTGGTTGGGGTTTTTCAGGGTCCCAGATGATCTCTGGGGACATCAAATGCAATCATGCTCCAGGATAAGCCCCCTCTGATATGGTGGAAACATATGGCATAATGATGGGCGGGGGAGATTTGGGTGCTGAATCCCCTGCCTTACATCCTTCAGATTCTGGTTCAGGTTGGTCACAGCAGCAAGAGGCAGTGTGACCATCAGACTATCTCCCAGAAATTCCCAGCTCTCCTCTCGGTCTCTCTACAGAACCATGAAGCAGCTGGTCCAGGTGTACTCCAAGATGTCTTCCAATGCTGGAGTCAACAATGAAGACATGGGCAGAAAAAGAGAAGCATTCTGAGAAGATGGAGAAGAGGCAGTCAGAGACATAACAGAAAGTAGTGTGGGCGTTGACTAACATCTGTCTTCCCTGACAGATTATTCCTCCAAGAGATTGAGGAGCATACCTGCTTGTGCTTATCTGTCCACCCCAGAGCCCACCGGTGCTTGGTACCCAGAAGCCACTCAACAGAGTTCAGAGTTGAATGCCTAAGAGAAACACAATATGGGGACTCTGATGGGGAAGGACCTCTTGACATGCAAACAAACCAAAAGGTGAGGTGGGATCAAATAATATCTTCAGGGGCTCATCACAAAAACTTACCTTGTGGTCAGCTAGTACCCATTTTATGGATTCTTCAAACGGTGTACATATATTGACACCAAAAGATGAACTGTGCTTCAAGGAAGGAAAGAAGTACTGAGCTGGCGATCCTCCTTCCTCTCACCAACTTGGTCAAGGGCATGGTTCACTGCTGAGAATCACCAGGGGGAGGTAGAAGAAAAGGCAGTGGGCTCAGCCTGTGCAGGGGGGCAGAGCTGGCCCCCCATCAAGGACAAAGATATGCCCAGTCCTTCCCAGCCTGCAAAGGAGTCTAATATTCCAATTGCCACATTTTCTTTTCTTTATTCACACATAACATTTCTTAATAAAAACACAAAGACCCTCAAGAAACGTTCACCCTGTTTTTCAGCGTTTCATCCATCTTCTATACCTTAATGAGAATATAAAGTCTAGGAGAAAACTTTAAGAGTAGGAAGTGACCTAGGAAGGCACTGAGTTTCTTGTAGAAGGAAGAAAGATTCATCAGCTAAGGGAAAAACCAAACAACACAGAAACTAGAATGCTAATGACCCAGACCCCAGTTTTACACATTTTTTCCTGAGGATTTTGGTAGAAAACCCTGTTTAAAGAATTTTCAAATGCTAAATACATACAGTTTTAGGTGTTTGATGCCTGACCAGCAAGCCTGGACTCAGAGGTTTTCCTGCTAATGCCATGGTGGAGACCATACAACATAATTTAGGATCCTGTTTGGATTTTTCTGAGCTCTAAACAATAATTGAATCCCTAGATACTTAGCAGAATCTGACCACACACAGTGAAATTATTTCTTGGTCATAAACTGAAAAGTTAATTGGCTTCATTTCTTTAAGTAGATTCAATTATTTAAGTAAGAATGAATCTCCCAGAGGTACTTACAAGTCAGAGATGTCTCCAGGAGATGGAGGTTTAAAGCATGCTACCGAAGGGCCTTTGCAAACTGCCACCAAGGAGACTGCAGATTGGGAAGGGATTTATTTGTGCTCATAAAATATAAAAACTGCCCCCCAGTGGCATGATTAGATTTGATACAATCCACTTATTAAAAGTTAATACAGCCACACAATGACACCCTCACCTACCTCTGATGGAAGTTCAGTATTGTTGAGAAAAGTAGGGGGCACAGAGTTTCTGAGTAGGGAGTTAGATGGAGAGCCCACTGCCTCCTCCACCTCTCACAGAAGCAGCTAACTCACTTTCCTGGGGGCATCTTTGCCTCCACTTGCTGTCAGTGACATCTGTCCCCATCAGCAGGGACTAGTCTTGGGATCTAAATGAAAAGGCTAATTCCTAAAGCCCACAGAGGAAACACAGAATCATGGCTGGGGCTTCCTTCTATACTGCAGACATCTATGGGCTTAGTTCAAACACCTCTTCCTCCAGCTTTGGCCCTGACTCTGCATATTAATCATTCCCAGAATAAAGTGTCTGTAATTAGCCGTGAATCTGACCCAACCTCCAGCCCTCTTCCTGTCGCCTTAATAAAAGTCGCTTCTACTTGCCCTGACCCTGTAGTGTGAGCCTGTCATGCCCTCACACACATCCTCTAGTACGTGTGAATTACCTTCTGAAAGGACATGCTTAGAGGCAGAGTTGAATCATTAACCTTGACCCAGAATTTCAGTAAAGCAAAGATATTTAAAATGGCGGGGTTAGATGGGTTAATTGGGAGCCGATATCTATCTTTTTCTGAAAGCAAATGAAGACAAGAAATGAGATCAAGGAACTGATGGCCACACGCAGACTTGACACTATGGGGCTCTCCATCTTGCAGGCTGGAGCTGTGTACCCCACCATCAGACTACTGTAGAGGTTCACTCTGTGAATAAGGATGAAGATAAGAGATCAGATTTTTTTTCATTAAAAATTTATTGAAGTGTATCATTCACACATGAACATACATAAACAATAAGTGGGCTTACACACCTTTAGGGAAGAGTGTTATCTACTACCAGGTGGGAACCTTTGTGGAGCTGTGGAGCTGTCCAGAGGAGGTAGTGCTGAAATCATTCAGAGTGAGAGGACACGAGGCTGCATCCAGAGATACCAAAACAAGCTCCACTTGTTCTTTCTCCAGGCTCTACAGTGGACCATTTTGAAGAGCAAATGGTTTGAGACTACATATTTAATGCTTTTATGAGAAAAGGACAAAGCGTCCAGTTTAACCTTTTACCATTCATACTGTGAATCATTGTTTGCCTAACAGCTCCTCCTATTAGTACACAAGTCTAGGATATTAGTGTATAGAAAAAAACCAGGTGACATCTTATAGACTGACACATCTGCCAGCTTTTTGTTAACTAAGTGGTAGGAAAATCATTAATACCTAATTTTCTCATCAGAAGGCCCCTCCCCTGTCTGAGCTGTGTGTGGAAAGCTTTTCCTTCCTTCAGCCTTGTTCCTTACCATGGGACTCCTCTCCCCAAACAATGCTGGGATGAGTTTGCCATTTCACCCTTTATGCAACATGTCTATATGCTCCTTAACTTTTCAAAAAATCATTTGAGGTTAAAAGCTCAAACAACTAGTGTAAATATGGACTGAATTAAATCTATCCATGCTGAAGTTTTTTCAGAATTAACTTACAAAATGTTTGCCAGTAAAATTATTAACATGTAACCCTGCAGATAATGAATCAGTTCAAGGTTATTTAATTACTGGCAGAATTACAATATTTACACTAAAGTCTCTCTTTTCTGCAGCCCTAGTCTCATGACTTACAAGTTGCTGGAGGGTTTTCAAATCTAGGGCCTCTGGATATTTCATTTAGATGATTATTGTTAGCTGAAATGGTGAAACTGTTTAACAAATGGAGTCATTGGCTCTTGATAGGATGAGTGGCCTTAGAACCTGTGGCTGCACTGACAGTGCAAATTGATCCTTCGCCTTGTGTGGCTGAGATGGACCAGGGCAAGCCTTAAAACCCAGCACCTGGCTCCCTTCCCATGGAGGACGCCTCAGGGTGTGGCCCAGTGAGCCAACTCCAGTCCATGGAACTGCTAAGAGCCCTCTGGGCAGCTTTGAGCTGGAGATCACGGGACTGTCCGCTTGAATGACCACTGCGGTAGTTTTACTCCATCATTCAGTATTGGTGTGGGCTGGGATAGCAGGTTGGTGGGCTCGGATAGATGTCCATCTTGTGTGTTACTGTTGAGAGTGAACAATCCTCCAAGTTTTTCCCAAACAAGTTCTACTTTCCTGCAGGAAATCCAGCCAAGATTTTGGGCCGTTTCCCTGGCCTTCGTGTTGTGATCTATCAAAGAGACGATTTGCACCCAACATGGCAGCCTCTGCTGCAGCTGGTTTGTCAGCAACTGACCTTTAACAGCAGAGCCCGAGAGGAAAACGCTATCAGTGGCGGTCGTGACACGGGGATGAGGCAGAGGCTCTAAGAGGTGCTGTAGCCAGGAGCTGGATCTGCTCTTTCTGACTGGAGCAGATCAACAAGCTGGACTCACCTGAGAGCTAAACGTCACAGGTCTAAATGAGCAGTGACTTCATGGTGACCGCCCTTGAGCCCCTGTGCTGTGTCAAGTCTGGGCTAGCCACACCGGGGCGTGTCAGGAAGTGAGGGGCTCGGTTCTGAGACCCTGGAGCTTACTGCTTGGGGAAACAAAATTTGTATGCATTGAAGAATATAATACAGAATAACTGGGAGCAAAATTAAAAGGATTCAGAGGAAGGCAGCCTCACCTCACACCCTCTCCATGGTGACAGAAGAAGGCTCTCAAGGGCCCTGATATAAGGAATCTGTCCCTTTAGAGACAATGTGGGGAGGAAGCCTGGTATATTGGGGGGAATTTCTAATGGGAGTTCAGAGCCTCGGTTTCCAGTCTTAAGTGAATCGTGTGGGAAAAAGGGTTCTCAGCCATGGAATGGTTACTCTAAAATTTCTGGGCATATGTGGCTTGTACAAGTTTATCCTTCAGTGAGTTAAATCCCTTTGATTCTCTTTAGATCCTGCCAATTAGATTAAGGTATCCCTTAAAACATACAAAAAATAATCCCAATTATTAACTTTCCAAGGTCTTCTCAGATTTTCTTCTTAGGCCTCCTCCTCTCTTCTGGTGGGGGCCTGGAGTTGTGCAGTGACGTTTCCCTCGAAGGCAGGCTTCTTCCCGGGAGGTGGAGCATGCATGGTGCCTCATGAAAGCCCTTGTGATTTGGACTCTGGTTCCATGGCTGTCATGGAAGTGAAAATAAGGAGACACAGCTGTAGATGAGGCCAGCACCTTCAGGAGGCTTGGAGGAGTGCAGCCAAGAAGGTAAAGTCCTTTGCTCTCTCCTGGCTTGGATATAGCCAAACTTAGACCTCACAAAGTCACATCTGGACCTCCACCATGGCCAGATGATGAGGCCAGAGCAGCAGCCAGCCTGCCCACCCCACCCAGGTATCTGTCTCTGGCACCACCTCTGTCTCCATTTCCACCAGACCTCCTGGGGTGTTCCAAGGTCTCTGAGACAAGGAAGGGAAGAGGGAAGCCTATGAAATGGGATTGTAAATTTTTAAAAAGTAGAGAAATACAGTCCCCTATCCCTGAGAGGCAGATGGTGGGGTTCCAAAGTCTAACGCAAAATGCCGAGATTTGACACACAGCTGATTTTACCCAGGAAGCTCTCTAGCTACTCGTGCTCAGAAACAAGGAAGTCAATTTCTGCTTCAGGGAATTGGTAGATGGTCTCTGGGGTCAGGAAGGGACTCCTCTTGGGTGGGAAATGTCGCTCTGCCGGTGATGAACAAAAGTGACAAGCTTGGGGTCTCCAGAGGTCTGCAGAGTGACCAGAAACAGCTGCTGGAATGCCAGGGACAGCAGGGAAATGCAATAATTAAAGCAAAAGCCAGTGAAGGATGGGGAAGGGGGATTGATGGCTCTAATACCACCACCTCCCCCTCGTTTTTAATAACAGTGTTGCCTTTGCAATATTAGACCCGTTAATTCTCACCACCATTCCCCTGCCTTTGTTTCCACACGCTTGTGCTGTAATTTTCAATTTAATTAGTTGCAGTTCTGTTAGATGGTAACAGGTCCTGGTTTACCTTTGCAGCTAATACTGCTAATTGTTTATCCAGTCTTCAGTAATATCTCATTAACTTTATAGGCTATCGTTTCCACATCATCTACAGGATTAATTTTCTGCAAATCTAGGGATGTTGGTTCTTGTGAACGTTTTCTTTCAGAAACAACAAAACCAAACATGAGAAAAAAACACCTGGCAAAATTGAAGAAGGTAGATGTCATTTTCTGCTGCCATGTCCCTCAAGGAAATAATGTCTGAAAATGATCTTTCCTCTAATTTTTTAAAAAAGAAGCCACCTTAGCAATTCATCATTTTTATAACAACCATTATCCATAAAGCATTTATGGATGCACAGCTAACAGACGGGCTGTACATGCAAAATATTTGGAGGCAATACAATGTGAGTCTTTCATTTACTTCTCTTAATATAATGAAGTTATTATCCAGATGATTTTTGTGGCATCCGTCTTCTTTTCTCAGAATGCTTAATAATCTCCTCCTGCCTTCCTGCTTTAGAGAACTGGAAATCTAGAAGTCAACAGTGCATAATTTACCTATAATCCACCATAACCACGTCGAAGAGCTTGATACCCGGTTCTGCTCCCTCCCTCCCTCTTCCCCCTGGAAAGAACAAAGGTGCAAACTCTTTGCCTTTCAGCACACCTTTCTTCCCCCTGCCCCAGAGCTGGCACTTGGACTCCAGCCTGGTCCCTGGTGTTTAAGACAAAAAATGCATTAATACCCTCTCCCTACTTCCTCTCACAGTCTTGGAACATGTGGGTTGAGTGTTTCCTCTTTACAAGTTACAGAAAGCACTAAATGACCTCAGTTTTTTGTTACAACCCAAAAGAGCTTTAGCTAACAGAAAGTCACTACAGAAGGAACCTGCGCGGTCGCAGCGGCCCTGCCTTTTCCCACCCGCTGCCCCGGTCCCTGCGAGCTATCTTTAACCTTTGCCTCACAGGTCTGCAAGTGGACAGGGGTGGTCTCTTCTGTGTGAGGAAGGAGTGGGCCTCTCCCCCAGCCTGGCTGTCCTCCAGGGGAGCGCTTTTCAATGGCCGTGGTATAATTCCTGCACACCTGGGGAGCCGCTACCCGTCCCCTGGCTGGACAGGGCAGTGGTTAGCAGAAAGCTACCAGAAAGCTGGGGAGAGTGCATCAGCTCAGCCAGGACAGCGAGACGCGACGGCTGTGGCCGCTGCAAAGGGCACCAGAGATTCAGGACGAGCGTGGTCCTGCTTCGACTGGGAAGCCCGTGTAGCAAGGGGATCTTGAGAGAGAAGGTTACACGTCAGGGGGACAGAATAGAGGATTCCCGGGGCTCCTGGGCTTGGACATGCCCCATCCAGCTGGGGCGGAGGGTAGAGAGCCCAATGAGCATTCACGAGGACTCAGGAGACAGGGGCATCTGGTGGACCCTGCCTCAGCCACGCTGGAAGCTCCTCCCCAAACTCTTCTCGCCATCAGCGCCCTAAGCCCGGTGGTTTAGCCTGAGTTTTTCTGAGTTACACAGCCCTTCAGGAACATGAAGAAAGGGATGAAAGAAAAGTGCATCTATTCCTGAACACACCTATGTTGCTTAGGTTTTCAGGACACTTGTGGGATCGTAAATAGTCACAGCCTCCCCCTTCTGTGTGCGCAGAACCCCACGTGGCCAGGGAATTGGCAGAAGCCTACTAGATGCTTTGGAGACAGTAAGACAAGGCATTCATGGTGTAGCAATCAGTGACCCACAGTGGAAAGCAAATGGCCTGATAAATAAACACTTGGCCCTTGGTTTTTTATTGTCTTTGGAAACCACAAGTGCAATTCAAGTCTACAAATATTTTTAAGCATTGACTGTGATCCAACAAAATCGACATCCTGGGTGCTTTCAGATAACAGTGGCAGAATCCCAACACAAAGCAGTTTAAGCTAAAATAGGATTTATTGGCTCCTGTAGCTGGGAAGTCCAAGGGTGGAGCTGGCCTCAAGGATTCGGCTGTGGCCAGGTGGCCAGGTCTTTTAAAAGTCCTTGCATCTCTCTTCTCTCACTACCTTCTCTCACTCTCTCTTGCTTTCTCTCCTGCTGCAGAACAATGTCCCTATGGAGGGAGAGGGAGCACGGGGAGGGTAGAGGGAGCAGCACCATAGATGTCTCGGGCTTGTATCCTGTCAGTTCACTGTCCCAGATAAAGAGGTGTCCTCTTCCTGGATGATGGACTGAAAGGAAATGAGCCCATTTTAACAGGTTCCCTCTGGCTCTGTGTTAATGTAGAATGAAGGGGATGAGGTCCAAGCAGGGAAGCCAGTAAACATTCAGGCCAGAGGTGATGGCACCCGGGACCCAGCTGGCAAGCAGTGGAGGCGGTGAGGAGGGTCACAGTTAACATGTTTTCAAGGTGGAGACAGTAGAATTTACTGTCAGGTCATATGTAGGACATGGAAGCGAAGGAGTCAAGGATAGCATTATGTTCTTTTGGCCCAAGGAAACAAAACCACGACATTTTCAGGGATAGGAAGATGAACAACTGAGTTAGGGACAGGCTGAATTTGGGATATCCATTAGTTATCAAGTGGAGATGTCCAGAAGGCAGTTGGATATGTGAGCCTGGAGTTCAAGAGTGTGGTCAGATCACACCATTCTCCAACTTAACACTCTTGGTTGGTTCTCATTGGAAAGGGAGTATAGCATGGGGTCTAGTGGTATCGTCTTTGTGTCAAACCACCAGAATTCATGTTTCTCATCTGTGTAATGGGGTAATAATTATAAAAAAACATTCTTTATAAGGTTTTGGGAGGACTTAATCATATGATATATTTATAGCAATTAGCTGACTTCTTGGCACAGGATAAATTCTCAAAAAAGGATAGAAATTGTTTTCATTATTATTGTTGCTACTATTACTACTACTTAAACATATTTTGATTTGATATTAACGATGTCATCTAATTGTTGAATATCAATATTGAAAACATACTGGGCTGATGAGTTGATATTGAGTAGCTGCTGACTCATTGTTCCCAAACCTGACCCCAGAGTATCGGCAGAAACCCTGGGGTCTAAATGAGCCTGTCACAGTGGCCAAGAGTACTATATTTCTGTGGAGAGAATAAGTTCCTGGAAATCAAAATATTGCTGGGAAAGTATCTGCCAAAGTCCACCAAAGTTGTGTTTCCAGCTACTGGCCCCGCGTCCTCACTCTTCTTTCCCAGCACACCCCAACGTGCTCCCAGCCTCCACACCCCAAAAGGACATCTTACAAGGTCACCAATGAGCTGCGATGTTGCCAGAGCCAAGGCTCATGCTCCTGGCCTGCTGGCCTGAACTCTTGGCAGCTTTCCATGGGAAAGGTGACCACTTCTTACTTCTCCATTTTCTGGGTTCCTTCTTTACATATATTTGCCCCAGACTTTCTCTAGTGCTCTAAAACCTCTATAAATACAGTTGATATAAATAAAGTCTCCTTTATCCCATCCACATCCTCATTCCCCCTTTTCCATGTCCAGAGGCAGCCACCATCCTGCCTGAAATGACGCTAAGCGTGATCACAGGCAAAGCCCAGTGATTGGCCATTACATTTAAGTTTGTTTTTAATTGTGTATGAATTGTAGTATACTGTGTATATGTCACTGAAGTTGCCTTTTATCACCGAACACTTTGTTTTTGAGATCCCTCCGTTTTGGTAGAGACAATGGATAGAGGATAGATTGATTGACAGATGATAGAAATGTGTAAGCATACATGTAAGTAGACTAGCTAGAGATATATGTACATAGGTATACATATAGACAGGTGAGCTGAAGCTAGAGATTGACACAGATGGAGGTGTAAATAGATGGAGGTATGGAATATGTTGAGATATAGAAATATATACTCAGCATAATATTCCTACACTTCAATACGCTACTATTTTTCATTCCCATCTGAAAGGGTGTTTCCGATCTCACTACTGCAAACTCTAGCCGAACACCCCAGGCCTATGCATGAGCATTTCTCTGAGGACATAAAAAAGATGGATTCACTGAGTCATGGCATGCAGCCTGCCTTTTAGTAGATGCTGCCACAGGACCCCCCAAAGCGTGAGTTTCCTCTCCCTCCACCTGCACATCCTCGCCACGTGCGGTGGGTAGCACTTTTGCATTCTGCTCTCACCTCATTGCTTCAGTTGCATGTCCCGATGATGACTGGCCTCTGTCCCCTCTGGGAAGAGCTGATCCTTTGGGGTTACGGTAAGGGCAGGGCAAAAACCCATGCAGCAGGCTGTCTCTTGTGATTCTGGGCCTTTCTACAGGGCACCCAGAGTGCAAGCATCTGGCTCTTAAGGATTCCTAAGGCTCGGGGTTTCCCTCAGAGCAGCAGGCCACTGGGTACCAGGCAAGAAAAGTGTGGCTATATAACCACCTGCTTTATAACATTTCTCAACTCTCACCAACAGCAGATCTGCAATGCCTGGCGGCACTCTTGAATGAAGGCTCAAGGGAAACCCTTTCACGTGTCATCTGCTCCCTGCATGCTCCGCTCTGTGCTCCAAATCCTCCCCAAATTCCTCCCTCACACTCCTGCCACTCCCTCACTCCCTGATAAGAGGTAATAAGTGCAGCACAACAGAGCTTTGCCTTGGATTACCGGTTACCTGACTTGTGTCTTGTTTTCTCATTATGTATGATGCCATCATCCTAAGATGGGGTCCTATAGCCAGGGCACTGGGTGCCTCATCTTACCATGTCCCCAACATAGGCTTGGGGAGGTCAAAAGACCACACCCAGTTCCCCAGATGTGATTTCCCTTGATTTTGCCGCCCTCCACCGGCTTGCATGCCTCACGTTCTGGCTGATATTGCCAATTCCTCGTGAGTTTCCTAAATCCACAAAACTTCTCCTTTACCCTCACTTTCCCTCTGATCAACACTTCTCATGCAAATATCCTGATAACTAGCAAAGTTGAGCAAATTTTCTTAGATTTTGCGGGGCACCATATTATTCTTTCCAACTTTTGCTTTTGTGCTTGTTTAAGAAATCCTCTATCCCCAAGTGATAAAGATATCATCTAATTTATTCTATAACTCTGAGGCTTTATTTCCACATTTAAAGGCTTTAATTCATCTGTAATTCACTTCTGTGTGTGCCGTGAGATACAAATCCAATTTCCCTTGCGCTGATTTAATACCACCTCCGTCAGAAACCAAGGCACACGTAGGTGTGTGTCTGACCGTTCCCTGCCTCTGTTTTCTGTTCTGTGGGTTTAATTTCTTTTCTCCACACCACTGACATCATTTTTATTACTCTAATTTTATAATGAACTTGGCTATATTATAGGGTTAGCCACCCACTTTTGTTCAGCTTTTATAAAATCTCTTTGGCTAGTCTTGGGCCCAGAGGCAGACCTCGTTTTACCGGGCTTTGCTTTATCGCATTTTGCAGATACCGTGCTTTTTACGAACTGAAGGTACGTGGCAACCCTGCGTTGAGCAAGTCTGTCAGTGCCGTTTTTCCAGCAGCATGTGCTCACTTTGTGTCCCTGGGTCACATTTTGGTAATTCTCGCAATAGCTCAAACTTTTTCATCATTATGCTGTCTGTCTCGGTGATCCGGGATCTTAGATTTTTGACATTTCTGTTGTAATTGTCTCCGGGGTACCGACCACACCCATACAAGACAGCAGAGCTCGTCAATGAATGTGTCAGGCCTGCCCTCCTGACCGGCTCTCCCCCCACCCCTCGCCCTCTCCTCAGACCGCCCTATTCCCTGAGACACGACAACACTGAAATTAGACCAAACAACAAGCCTACAACGGCCTCTACGTTTTCAAATGAAAGAGAGAGCTGCGCGTCTCTCACTCTAAATCAAAAGCTGGAGATGATTAAGCTCAGTGAGGAAGGCACGTCAAAAGCCAAGACAGGCCAAAGGCAAGGCCGCTTGCACCAAACAGTTAACCAAGTCGTGGATGCAAAAGAAACGTTCTCAAAGGAAATTAAAAGTGCTACTCGAGCAAACACATGAGTGGCAAGAAGGCCAAACAGTCTTATTGGGGACATGGAGAAGGTTTAGTGGTCTGGGCAGAAGATCAAAGCAGACACAGCATTCCCTCACGCCAAAGCCTCATCCAGAGCAAAGTTCTGTCTTCAGTTCTGTGAGGGCTGAGGGAGGTGAGGAAGCTGCCGAGGGAAAGTCTGAAGTTAGTTGTGTTAGTTGTATCAGTCAGCCCAAGGGGTGCTGATGCAGAATACCAGGAATCTGTTGGCTTTTACAAAGTGTGTCCACCTGCGGAAGAAGGTGGGGTAGAAGCCCACAGTCACCAGGCCACAAAGCATAAGTTACGTCTCTCACCAAAGTCTGTTGCCAAGTGTTGGAGCAAGATGGCTGCCGACGGCTGCCAGGGTTCAGGCTTCCTGGTTCCTCTCTTCCCGGGGCTTGCTTCTCTCCGGGCTCAGCTCCTCTGTTTTTTCCACAGGTCAGCTGTAGACTATGAGGCTCTCTAGGCGTTGCCTCTCTCCACAAGGCCAGCTGTAGACTATCGGGCAAATGGCTCTGTCTCTCTCCCCGGTGCTTCTGCCGTGTCTAAGTAGCCATCTCTGTTCCTCTGTGTTCTTCGCCTGTGTGTTCACTTCCTGGGCTCCAGCTCAAAACTCAGCATCAGAACTCCAAGTCTGTCCTTAGCCATGTCTTTTATCTGTGAATCCCCACTCACCAAGGGGTGGGGACTCAACATCCTACTGACGTGGCCCAGTCAAAGCCCTAATCATAACCTAATCACACCCAGAGGAACAGACCAGTTTACAAACATAATCCAGTATCTATTTTTGGAATTCATAAATAATGCCAAACTGCTACATTAGCAGAGGTTGGTTCATGAGGTTTTGGGGAAAAAGCCGCCACCATAGCATCGAAGTGCAGGGTGAGGCAGCGAGTGCTGACGTGGAAGCTGCACAAGTTATCAGAAGATCCAGCTAAGACCACTGAGGAACGTGGCCACGCTCACGACGACTTCAGCGTAGACGAGGCAGCCTTCTCCTGGGAGAAGAGGCCATCGAGGACCTTCAGAGCTAGAGAGGAGGTGTCCATGCCTGGCTTCAGAGCGTCAAAGGACAGGCTGACTCTTCTGCTAGGGACTAATGCAGCTGGTGACTTTAAGTTGAAGCCAGCGCTCATTGACCATTCTGGAAATCCAAGGGCCCATAAGAATTATGCTAAATCTCCTCTGCCTGTGCTGTATAAATGGAAAACCAAAGCTTGGATGACAGCACATCTGTGTACAACACGGTTTACTAAATATTTTAAGCCAACTGTTGAGACCTACTGCGCAGAAAAAAGATTCCTTTCAAAATATTCCTGTTCATTGACAATTCTCCTGGTCATCCAAGAGCTCTGATGGAGACATACAATGAAATTAATACTGTTTCATGCCGGCTGTTTTTGTTTCCTTGGCTGCTCAAGCAAATACAGGCAATGGGGTAGCTTAAACAACAGGGACGTATTAGCTCAGGGTTTTGAGGCTAAGAGAAATCCCAAATCAAGTCATTATCAGGGTGATGCTTTCTTCCCAAAGAATGGCTTTTTGGGGCTGGCTGCGATCAATCCTTGGTCCTTGGCTCCTCTGTCACATGGCAAGGAACATGTTGGCATCTCCTGGCTTCTCCATTCTCTTCTAGGTCCCATTGAATTTCAGATTCTTGTTTCCTGTAACTTTCTCTCTCTCTACCTGAGCTTCATTCTCTTATAAAGGACTCCAGTAAGAGGATTAAGACCCATCCTGAGTCACACCTTAGGAAGCTCATTGAAAGGTCCTACTTAAAATGGGTTCACACACACAGAATGGATTAAGTTTAAGACCTTGTTTTTCTGGGGTACAGATAGCTCCAAGCCATCACATTCCACCCTCTGGACCCACAAAAAACGTCTTTCCACATGCAAAATACATTCATTCCATTGCAATAACCCAAAAGTTAAGTACAAAGTCTCATCAAAATCGGTTATAGGTATGGTCTGGCTGGTTCTGCCCTTGATATCATCCTTCCATTAATTTGTCCCATCTCTGTCCCAGGCTGGAAGTGGTTCTGCTCATACAAATTTCACAAAGAAAGCCAAAAAACCTTGTGGGCACTGCTTGCCAACTCATAGGGATCAGACAAAAGACATCCACAGATCCTTCCTGGCTAACTGCGCCTCTAATCCTGACGTCCACTGACGTGGCTGGTTCCATGTTCAGCTAAAGCCCCACATGGACCCTGTTCTCTGGCGATGCACTTTTCAGAAGCCCAGGGAGGCCCCTGAGGAAGCCGCTTTGCCAAACCATCAGTTTCTGGTTTCTATGTGCTCAAGAGTTCAGTTTTCAGCGTATCCCTTTTGTATTAGCCAGCCAAAGGGGTGCTGATACAAAATACCAGAAATCGGTTGGTTTTCATAAAGGGTATTTATTTGGGGTAGAAGCTTACAGTTACCAGGCCATAAAGTGTAAGTTTCTTCCTTCACCAAAGTCTGTTGCCACGAGTTGGAGCAAGATGGCTGCCGACGTCCGCCAGGGTTCAGGCTTCCTGGGTTCCTCTCTTCCCGGGGCTTGCCTCTCTCCAGGCTTAGGCTCGCTTCTCTCCACCGGGTTCCTCTCTTTCTGGGGCTTGCCTCTCTCGGGGGTTAGGCTTGCTTTTCTCCACAAGGTCAGCTGTAGGCTATCATGTGAATGGCGTGTCTCTTCCTGGGGCCTTCTCACCTTCCTCACGACCAAACTCCTCTGTGTGCTTGCTTCTCTGGGCTCCAGCATTAAAATCCAACATCAAAACTCCAACTAACTCCTCTGCTCTGCCACGTAGTTTTATCTCCGTGGGGAGCCGACGTCCTACTGATATGGCCTAATCAAAGTCCTAATCATAATTTAATCACACCCAGAGGAACAGACCAGTTTACAAGCATAATCCAATGTCTGTTTTTGGAATTCATAAATAATGCCAAACTGCCACACCTTTCTTCCTGCTTTTTACTATAAGCTGCAAGAAGAAACCAGGCTGTACTTTCCATACTTGGCAATCGCCTCAACTAAATATCCAAGTTCATTGCTTTCAGGTTTTTCCTTCCATCTGATGTCAAAACTCAGTTTGCCAAGTTCTCTACCACTTTAAAAAGGGATTGACTTTCCTCCAGTTTCCAATAGTGCATTCATCATTTCCTTCTAAGGCTTCATCAGAAGTAGCTTTAGCATCCATTTTCCCACCAACAGTCTCTTCAAAGCAATCTAGGCTTTTCCTATCAAGATCCTCACAATTCTTCCAGCCTCTATCCATTACCCAATTCCAAAGCTGTTTCCACAGTTTTGGGTATTTGCAATAGCAGAAACTCATCCCTGGTACCAAAGTCTCCTTTTGTTTCCTTGACTGCTCAAAGAAATACCATGCAAAGCGTTGGCTTAAATAATGAGAATTTATTCACTAGCCCACAGTTTTGAGGTTAAGAGAAAGTCAGAATCAAGGTGTCATCATGACAGTGTTTTCTTCCTAAAGAATGGGATTCTGGGGCTGGCTGTCAGCCATCCTTGGTCCTGTCACATGGCAATGACATGGCAGCCTCTCCTGGCCCCTCTGTTCTCTTACAGGTTCAATTGAATTTCAGCCTCTTGTTTCCTGTGTCTTTTTTTATATCTGTCCGAGTGTAATTCTTCTTTTAAAGGACTCCTGTAGTAAGATTAAGACCCATTCTGGGCCACACCTTAACTAAGGTAACCTCATGAAAAGGTCCTATTACAATGGGTTCACACCTTCAGGAAATGGATTCAGTTTAAGGACATGGCTTTTCTGGAGGTGAATATAGCTCCAAAGCACACTCCAGCTAACACAGCATCCATTCTGCAGCCCGTGGAGCAAGGGGTAATTTCAACTTTCAAGTCTTTTTAATCTAACAGATATATTTCATAAGGCTATCACTGCCACAGAGGGTGATTCTTTTGATGGCTCTGGGCAAAGTAAATTGAGATCTTTCAGGAAAGGATTCACCATTCTGCATGCCATTAAGAACATTTGTGATTCATGGGAGGAGATCAAAATATGAACATTAACAGTTATTTGGAAGAGATTGATTCCAACCCTCATGGATGACTTTGAGGAAGTAACTGCAAGTGTGGTGGAAATAGCCAGAGAACTAGAATTTGAAGTGGAGCCTGACGATGTGACTGAATTGCTGTAATCTCATGATAAAAGTTTAATGGATAAGGAGTTGCTTCTTATGGATGAGCAAAGAAGGTGGTTGAAATGGAATCTATTCCTGGAGAAGACACTGAAAATTGTTGAAATGACGACAAAGGATTTAGAATATAACTTAAAATTAGTTGATAAAGCAGTACAAGTATTTGATAGTCTTGACTCCAATTTTGAAAGTTCTGCAATGAGTAAAATACTAACACACAGCATTGCATGTAAGAGAAATCCTTCTTGAAAGGAAGAGTCAATCGATGTGGCAAACTTCATTTTTTGTCTTATTTTAAGAAATTTCCATAGCCGCCCCAACCCTCAGCAACTACCGCCCTGATCGGTCAGGAGCCATCGAAATCCTTCCACCAGCAAAAAAATTGCAACTCTCTGAAGGCGCAGATGGCGGTTAACATTTTTTTTAGCAGTTAAGTAAGTTTTAATTAAGGGATGTACATTGTTTTTTAGACAATGCTATTGCACACTTAATAGACTATAGTACCATGTAAATGTAACCTCTATATGTGCCAGGAATCTAAAAAACTCTTCTGAAGCACTTTATTGTGATATTCGCTTTATTCGGTCGTTTGAGACTGAACCCGCAGCATCTCTGAGGTCTGCTTGACTTTTCACCATGATTTCAAGAATCAGTTTTTAATTTTTCATGAAAATATCTTTTTGTTCATTTAGAATCCCATTAAATATATAGATTCGTGCTTGCACATACCTTATTTTATTCTTGTCTAGGTATTTTATAGTTTGGATTCTGAATGGGAGATTTTCAAGCTTATATAATTTATTTCCTGTTTAAAAATATTCATGTGGTATTCGAGATATAAAATAAGGGGTGAGAATAAAACAACATAGGCTCCTATACCCATCACCAAGACTGAAAAATAAAACATTACCATGCCACTGAGCCCCTGCTGACACTTCCAATACTCTCCCCTTCAGAACTAATCACTATTCTAAATTCGGTTTTTGACAAAACTTCATATGTATGTATCCACATGTATGGCTTTATGTTTAACTTTTTGAGGAACTGTAAAACTGTTATCCAAAGTAGCTGCAGGCAGTCTTCTGAGAAGCAGTTTTGATGTTGGAAAGAAGGCCCCAGGAGAAGAAAAAAACAAAAAACAAAGTAGCTGCACCATTTTTACATTCCCACCAGCAACGTATGAGGGTTTTGTTTTCTCCACATCATCACCAGCATTTGCTGTGGTCGATCTTTTTATTCTATCATCGCCCTAGTGATTGTGAAATGGTGTCTCAGTGGTTTTGATTTGCATTTCCTTGCTGACCAATGGTTTTGAGCATCTTGTCATGTACTGATTGGCCATATGTGTGTCTTCCTTGGAGAAATGTCTATTCAAGTTCTTTGCCCATTTTAAATTGGGTTAGTTGTCTTTTTAATGTTAAGTTGTAAAAGTTCTTTCCGTACTCTAGATATAAGGCCCTTATCAGATATATCATTTACAAATATTTTATCCCATTCTATGGGCTGACTTTTCACTTTCTGATGGTATTCTCAGAAGCACAAAAGTGTTTACATTTGAAGAAGTCCAATTTATCTTCTTTTTTCTCTCTTGCTGCTTATGCTTTTTGTGTCATATTTAAGAATCCTTTGCCAAATTCAAGGTTATGAAGATCTGCGCACAGGTTTTATTCTAAGAGCGTTTGTAGGTTCAGCTCTTCCATTTTGAGTTAATTTTTGTACATGCCGAGTTGGAGGCACAACTCCATTCTTTTGCACGTGTCTGTCTAGTTGTCCCAGAACCATTTTTTGGAAAGACTATAATTTGCCGCCATTGAATGGTCTTGGCGCCTTTGTAAGGTATCAGTTGACCATGGATATGTGGGTTTATTTCTGGACTCTCAATTCTAATTCACTGATATGTACGGCCATCAAAAGTAGCACCACACTATTTTGATGACTGTTGCTTTGTACTAAATCAGGAAATGTGAGTTCTCCTACTTTGTTCTTTTATTTTTCAGGATTATTTTGGCTATTCTTGGTCCTTGCATGCCCTATGGATATTAGACTAAGCTTGTCGATTTCTACAAAGCCGTCAGCTGGAAATCCGATGGGGACTGCACTGAATCTGTAGATCAGTTTGGGGAATGTCGCCTCTTAGCAATGACACTTCTGGTCCATGGACAGTGTCTTCTTTAATACTTTCAACAATGTCTTGTAGTTGTCAGAGGATGTTTTCCACATATTTTGCTAAATTTATTCCTATGTATTCCCTTCTTTTTTATATTCTTGTGAGTGGAATTGTTTCCTTAATTTTTGGATTGTTCATCACAAATGTATATTAATCATATATATCCTGCAGTGTTGAATTCATTTATTAGTGCTCATAGCTTTTTAGTGAATTCCTCAGAACTTCCTATATATAAGATTATGCCACATGTGAATAGAGGCCGTTTTGCTTCTTCCTTTCTAATTTGGATAATTTTTATTTCTTTTTCTTGCTAGTTACCCTGGATAGAATCTCCAACACAATGTTGAATATGTAGTGAGAGCAGACATTCTTGTCTTATTATTGATCTTATGGGGGGAAATATCCAGTTTCATCCTTAAGTATAATTTTAGCTGTGGGTTTTTTGTAGATACCCTTTATCAAGTTGAGGACGTTCCCTTCTATTCTTAATGTATTGAGTGTTTTGTTTCATTTTTTATCATGTTGGAGTTCGTCAAATTCTTTTCTGTGTCTCTTAAAATGATCATATGAGTTTTTTAAAGCTGGTATCTGTAAATGATGAGGGCCCATTTTAAAATAATACAATCACAATATTATCTCACACTAAAATTTAGTAATAATCCCATAATATAATCAAATACCCAGTCAATTTCAAATTATCCAACTGCCTCATTTTTTCCATTTTTACAGTTTGCTTTTTAAAATCAGAATCCAAGTAATATCCATAAATAGCAATTGATTGGAATGATTCCTAATAGTCTCTTTCAATCTATAGGCACTCTGCATCTCCCTTTTTATTCCCAAATAATTTGAGTAATTTTGTATAGTTCCCCACAGCCTAGATTTTGCTAATTGTATTTGCATGGTGTTATTTAACATGCTATTTTGTCTCCTGCTTATCTTGTAAATTGGCAGTTAAATCTAGAGAGCTGATCGGATTCAGGTTTGATTTCTTTGGCCAGAACTTTTTGTAAGTAATATTGTTTGTTTCCATCAAGATAATGCCTGGCCATCTTTCTTTTTATGATTAGAGGTCATTAGTGATAATTGCCTGCATTCATTATTTCATAGTGGGCTGCAAAATGTATTTTTACCATTCTTTCTTCATTTATTAACTGGAATATTACTATGAAAAGAAATTTCCCCTCATCAACTATTTGGTCACCCAGAGGTATAGGCTATATAGAATAGTCAAAAGAATGCCAGATTCCTTCCCTTTATTAAGAATTTTCAAAATAACGAGTTGGTTCACTGGCATTTTCCAAAGATGACAAAGATTTTTTAGATTTGTATGTTCCATTATTTTTTTTTTTAATTTATTTGTTTATTCTTGATATCGTTATGAACTCAGGAATTTAAACGGATTTGGTATATTTCAGCTGACTAGTGTTATCCTTCTTATTAATGATCAAATTGTCCCATCTTTGGCCAATGGAGACATCTTCAAGTTGGGTTTGTTTATTATTATTATTAACTATTATTATTATTACTACTACTACCACAGCTGCTATGATTTAGTGGTCTTTGATAGCATCCTTTCTTCTGATATGACAAGGTGTTTCCAGAATATCTTGTCCATTAGCTGCCCAACATTTGAAATCAGCCATTTACTAAGGAACCTGAGTTCAGTAGGAATTGGTATTTAGAGACCACAGACTGAGTGCTTGGAGAGGTAATCGTGACTGGGTATATTATTATTTCTCTTCTTTTTAGTGGACAGAGATAGGAAACATGTTCAATGAGAAAATGCTTCATTAGTTTATACATGTATTTTCAATTTAAAGTCAGAACTATGAAATTAATATTTACCATCTTTAATCATACATCTGTATCTATTTCCTCCACAAGGAAAATCCTGGTTTTCATGATACCAACACAACTGCTTATTTTCTTTATCTCAGAATATACACATACCCATCTTAGAAAAATAGTAATAACACTGCCACCAAAAGTATGATCCTTGAAAACAATTTAAATATGTCTAGATATATTTTAGCTTAGGTGATATCCTACTAGGGATGCATAGTCCAATTAATATAGCCATTTAAAAGAACTCTTTTCCATGGTTATGCCACCCAACTCAATATATGCTTATTTGATACATTTGACTTTAGATTTCTATGGATTGCTTGCCTTTCTGTTTAATTTAGTTTTAATTACATAAAAGTTAAATGTACAGAACAATGTATATTCAGACATTTGGTTCTAGCCATCTTTCCTCTTCTCTCTTTTCTCCCTCCTCCATAGGTCACTATGTAGATGTAGATATAGATGTAGACGTAGATTTAGATTTGTGTGTGTGTGTATTGCTTTATCCCTCCACCAATTTTTTAATAAAAGAAACAAATACATATCTTTTTAAAAACTTTTTTTTTGGAATAATTTTAGATTTATAGAAAAGTTTAAAGATAGTACAGATAGAAGCCACATCTCTTTACGCAGCTTCCCCTAATATCAGCATCTTATACCACCAAGTACATTTGTTAAAACTAAGAAATTAACACTGGCATATTACTAGTACTGAACTACAGACTTGATTTGAATTTCACCAGTTTGTGCATAAAAACCCCTTTTCTGTTTTAAGATCCCATCCAGGACACAACACTGTATTTAGTTGTCATGTTTCCGTAGTCTCCTGCAACCTGGGCTGGTTCTGAAGACTTTCCTTGTTTTAAATGGCCATGACCCTTGTGGAGGGTGCTGGCCAGAAATGGTATAGAATGCCCCTCGGTTTGGATTTGTAGTTACTTAGAACTAGGCTGAGGTTATGGACTTAGGAAAATACCCCAAATGTCCATCACATCATATTGGGAGGGACTTGATGTCAGCATGACTTCTCATTGGTGACGGGATTCTTGATCGCCCGGGTAAGGCAGCATCTACCAGATTTCTCCATGATAAAGTTACTGTTTTCCCCCTTTTATACTCTTTTCTTCGGAATTGCGTAAGTCCAGCCCACACTCAAGGAGAGGAAAATTTTTAAAGCTCTTCGGGAGGGGTATCTATATTTATTAATCAGAATTCTTCTATAAGAAGATTTGTTCTTTTTCCCCACTTATTTCATTTATCAAATCATTTATTTATATCAGGATGCACTGGATAATGGAAATTTATTTTATTCTTGGGCTTATAATCTAATATTACTATTATTATTTTGTTGCTCAAATTGTCCATTTGTTGCTGTTGCCATTAATAGCTCTTTCAGTTTGGCTCCTGTGTCCTTTCAACATCAAATGTGTTTTTTTAATACATGACAGATACACATATTCTCTCCATCTTGTGTTTTCCACTTAGTTCTGCATTCTGAAGATGAGTTCAAAGCAGGCCAAATAAATCTTCCTCGTTCCTTTTTACAGTTGCAAAGGGATGGCTGCAAGGATGAAAGTGCTGGCGAGGAATGTTTGGATCATGTATGCCCCCGTCTTCTGCGGTTTCAAATAGTGCTGTAATGAATCGGCTCCTGCACTTGACGGTTTATGTTTCCTCCCAGTGCAGCTTTGGAATTAATCCTAGAGCTGGATTTCTGGGTGAACTGGTAAATGTGTATATGATTTTGCTAGATATTGCCAAATTCCCCTTCCTAGCAGTTGTACTATTTTGCATTTCAACCACCTTTTCTTCCCCACAGCCTAACTAGCTGAACATGTTGCCAACGTTTCAGGTTTCCACCAACTTCTGGGAGAGAGAGGATATCTGTACAAACCTGCTGATGCCTGCATGAGCCGAGAGGATTTCAAGGGCTGCCAAATTGGTGTCCTGAACCAAAATCCTGAGTGAAAGATAGAAGACCCACCAACAGGGAGACATTCCAGCTCGAATTCACGGCAGGGGAACATCACCCCTGCAAGGCAATCCCTAACTAAACCTTAGGGCAGCACAGGGCACGGCTCGAAACCACGAGGCAATAATTATATCACTGATATGATTGGAATGAACGTGCAAGTCTTCTTCATCACACACCTGGCGCCGATGATGCCCCCGGCATTTTACAGGGTTGCCTCCTAAACTTCATGGCAGCCTCTGGGTGAGTCCTTCTCCGCCATGTCTTCCAAGCTACCTTGGCCAAGGCCTGCTGTGATTCTGGGACAGCCTGGGGCTGCCACGCACCCCCGGTTGCTAGGAGCTGCTCCCCGCAGCCCCTCCAGGCCTGTGTTCCCCAGCGCCTCCCTTTCCCACATGGTCAGTTGAGCAGAAGGCAAGAAGCGCTATATTCTGCCGTCTGCCTCGCTGCTTCCGTCCAAGAAGAGGAGTTAAAGATAGCTTTAACGCCCTCTGCGTTTCAAGCCCTGCTCATCACTCTGCTAATGAGTTTATGTTCACAGATGAGATTTTTCTGGCTAAAGAAGGAACGAATACACTTTGCAACAACTTTTTTAGGTTTTCCTCCCAGCCCCACAAACGGCTGCGACTAGAGAGCCACTCTGGCAGGTCCAAGCTGCAAGTTGTGGGTTTGATTTTGCACTTACGGATTGAACAGCTCGTCATTTTCTCTCAGACTCTCAGAGGTCCTTTCTTGCATTTGTTTTACTTTCCTCGTTTGGTTTCTACTGGTTGCCTTTGGCATCTTTGTATTTTAGAAGGAGACTGAGACCCGTACAGAAGAGGATGTATTTAAGTGGGTGTCTTCATAGGAATCCTCCCCAGCACTGAGCTTCCTTTCCCGAGGGAAAGAGCCTGAGAGGTGAGGATTGCTTAGGGCGTGTGGGGGGGCACAGATCTCCCAACCCTCTGGTGTGCTCAGCAGCCAGGCTGTCGACCACATCCTGCAAATGAGAGACACGGAAGAGACTTCTCTCTGCATGTAAGCAAGAAAATCCTGAAATGACGCTTTGCAGTGAACTGGATTTGACATCTGTAAGGTAATTTAATAGGACACAATGGAAGCAGGAATGTCACTGCTTTCAAAGTCTGCTCAGCACTGCAGTGCCAAGTGCTTTAGGCAGGCTCTCGGGCCAGCATCACCGCTTGTTCTGTGAACTCTGTGATGGGAGCTGCATTAGCCCATCCCGCAGACGAGGAGACCGAGGCTTGGTGAATGCAGCAACTGCTCCCAGAACTTGCAGCTAGCAAGCTGCACTGCTGTCACACCCGCCTGGCGCCCGGATGTTGGACTCTGAATCCTTGCCCTGATCTTAGCCGCCTCGGCGAAGCACGCCGAGAAGGCTGATCCTTCGTGTGGCCCCCTGAAGATCACGGACGAGGCCCTGATCACAGCTTCCACGCACTTGCATGTGACTTCCAGGAAAGAGGGCAGTATGGGGCCCTGCCATCTTGTGTGGTCTGTTTCTAGAGCTCAGACCCCACAAGCCTGGGGGTTTCCCCACCACTGCTGCCCCCTCAGTAGATCAAGAGACGCAGTTCCTAGGGGCCTGGGGAGAAGGGTCGTTAAGAAAACAGGTGGCCCCCGTGCCGGCACAGCAGACGACTGGTCTCACATTGGCCCATTTCGGGTCAATAACATAGTATGTGTTTGGAATCAGCCTGTCTTACTGTCAGGGGTGACGTCAGACCTTTTGCAAATCCTCTGAGCTGAGGCTCGTGACCTCCAGTTTATGTTCCCAAGTGTTGCACTTCTCCTGGGATTGTGCCAGGAGGAGTGACCCCCCCCCCCCAAGAAGGATCCATTAGGATGGCCGGAGGCTCACAGGCAGCTCTAAGTGTGCTTCTGGCGACACTTTAAATGCCATCCTGTTTCCCTGCAGCCCGCTGGCCTCAGGGAGCAGAGCCTTAATGAGATGCCCAAAGCATCTTCCAACCGGAAGCGTAACCCTTCACCTGGCTTAGCCAGCCCAAATGAGAAGCCTGACTCCGCAGGCACTCCTCACGCGCTTCCCACCGAATGGTGGGTTTCTCATAACCTAGCCAGCAAACCCGAAAGCTCGGGGGTTATTTTTAAAGACAGCGTCCAGATAAGCCGCGTGCTCCTAGAGGCCCTGCACCGTCTGGTGGAGCCAGGCCGCTGGCTCAGCGCTTCCCTGCAGCCCGGCTCAGTTTCCAGGCCGCAGTGACAGACCCCAGGCAGCGGGGAGGCGGGCTCTGAGCGACACATCCCCGCGCAGCCTTCCTCGCAGCGTGCAGTGCCGGCTGCCAGCCGTCCTCGGGCTGCCGAGGCTTGTGCGTCTGCCCCCGCCCCACGGCCGTGTCCTCTCCTCTCGGATTTCTGTGGCTCCCTCCAGTCACCTCGATCAGGACACGTCCTCATGCAGCTGGACCACACCTGAAACGAAATAACACCTTCAGGAAATCCCATCGACGGCGGGCTTGCTCCCACAGGAACGCAGACCACATTCAATTCCATGTGTGCTTCGGGTGCAAAATTCCATCTACCACAGCCCCATCCGAGAGACGCTTTCCGTCACATCTGTTTCCAATGGTTGCTTACACATTTCACAGCGATTGCTTGAGAGCTGCCTTTAGTTTTCTGCTTGGGATTTAAATATTCCACCTTTCCACCCACTTTTGTGGCCCTGGCTGTGTGCGGGCAGCCGTCCAAAGCAGCCCGGCCCGGGAGAAGTCAATAGCAAAAGCAATTGCCTGCTGATTCCTAAAGCACCAGGCGCTCAGGCGCTTGCGTTGGCTTCGACATCACAGCACATCTCACAGCGATTTCCTGCACCTCTTTAAGAACTGCATTTTCCCACTATGCAAACCCGCGAAGCCCCATCTGCCCTGGTCTCTGACCTCCTGCGTTTGCCCTGGCAGGATCTCTCAGTGCCCAGAGCCTCAGAACCCGAGGGTTTGAGTGGATGTGCCTGTGTCTTGTCAGCTGGGTGGTCTCTGAGATTCCTTGCCCCCCGTGCTCCTTTCCCTTCAGGTCCTCCCAGCCAGGAGAGCCTGGGAGCCTTCTTCACCCAGGAATCCACACCGAGCCTCCAGGTTTGGTTCCTCTGAGTCTTCCTGGGGCCAGGAGATGAAGCTGCCGAAGACAACGAAGCTCGGGGGTTTGGAGGTGGCGGGAACTGCCAGGCACGGGTGGTCCAGGGGTCCCGGGCGGGCAAGTGCCAGGCTCCACGTTACGATGCTCTGCAAGAGAAAGAGAGCACTGCAGCTCCCAGAAGACCCCCGGCGAGAAGCGTGCCCCCCGGGGAGAAGCCCACGAGGACACTGATGCCCAGGGCACCCCTGAGAGACCCCTCACGCACTGAGGAAAGCAGACTCCTGGTCTCTCCCTCGCTGTCCTCCGGCGGTGTCCCCTTGTCCCCGCGCCTCCGTCATCAATCACCTTGCGAGCTGCAGACCGGAACCTGGCCTGGCAGAGAGCGCGGTTTGCGGCCACGGCGGGGCCAGCGCACAAGGTGACTTGAGTGGAGAACAGCTGGATCATGTTTCGGAACCGCCCCACACCTCATTTTGTTCCGGCACTGGCGGCCGAGCCCCCACCCCCCTCTTCCTCGGCTCCCCACCCGGCCCCTCCCCAGGGGCCTGAAGAAACACCTCTTCCTCCTGGAGACAATTTTAGGAAAGGAAAGGAAAAGGCAGACTCGGCCTCCCAGCTGCCGCCTTTCTCTGCCTCGGAGGCTTTTCTGTTCAGTGCAGGAAGCAGAGCAGCCCTGGCTGGCCTCGGGGGCGGCCCCGAGTTCCACGTGTGGGACTTAGGGGTGGGAAGGGGCCGCCGCCCCTGCCCGGCAGCCGGGTGCGGGCACCACCTTAGAGAGGTCGGCCCGTCTGGAGAGCCTCGGCCGCGCTCTCCTGGCCCCGGCACACGGCCCAGGAGGAGAGCGGGCTCCCGGCTGGCAGACGGAAAAGGCCGCGGAGGCAGCGTGCTGCCCGCCGGCTGCTCAGCAGGAAGAACAAGCTGCCCCGCTGCCTCCAGGATGGCGGCCGAGAGGCCACGTGACTTTAAATTTACTTTTGTACTTTTCGGTCTTTGCCGGCAGCTCGTTTCAGAGTATAAGCCAGGTAACCCCATACCCCGGGCTTATACTCAGGTCGAAAGGCCTGGCTTGTGCCCTCACCCCTTAGCCAAGTATAAGCGGGGACCCCAGCTTACAACCGCTCTCGTGGGAGGAAAAGCAGGCGGGCCCGAGACACCTGCCCTCCTCGTGCCCGGCTCTGCCCGGCTCCTGTACCCGGGGTCACAGCCCCTATTCACCGGCCGTGCCCGCAAGATGCCGCTCAGGGGTGAGGTGTGCCAGGCTGCGGCGAGAGCTCTTCCGAAAACACGGGCGCTCGCCCCGGGCACCGTTGCATTTTGCTCCTAGAGTCAGTCCCCCGTGGCCGATTCGGGGCCAGAGACTGTGCACAGCTCAGTGACTGCATCACGCGGAGGTGGGCGTGCGTGCCAGGAATGAGTGACCGCTGTGCTGAGCGGCGGGAGGCTGGCGGCCGTCCCGGGTCCCGGCCTGGTGAACCGGGCGGGCACTGACACCGACAGAGTGCAGGCAGGGCCCCGCACGCAGCTGCACCAGACACGTGTAACTGCTCGTTTCTACGGCCCGTCATTGGGAAATTAAAGCGATTGGCACCCAGCTTCACCCCCGTTTTACAGGGTGAGACGTGCCTAAACGGGAGCCACGAGGACTCTCCCCCAGGACACAGTGGGCTTGTTGGCAGAGAATCCACACACGCCCCTCCTCGGTTTTTACCTCTACCAGTGATGCGTCTTACCACATGTTATTAGAAATAAAAATCCTGAACCATCAGATATGTGAAAGGCAGTCCAACAAAGTCTTGTTTCTTCTTTATGATGCCTCTTTTGCAGCTTAAAGTGATGACATCAGCATTGTTCTCATTTTGGTGCCCGTTCTTTGCCAATGCTCAAGGCACGGACATGGCGTGCCCAGCACGTAACCCACCACCACCGGGCTGGACAAGCCCTCCCCTCGCTCCCACCCTGGTGACCGCCCAGCCTCCAGGGGATGCATCTCAACGGGGCTGGACCCTAGGCGAGCGGCTGTGCCCGTGTCCACGGAGCCACGCGCAGGGGCTGCCTTTGCAGAGCTTTCCATAGAGCCGGCGGAGTCATCAGCGAGAGAGGGGTGCGTCCCCGGGCTGAGCACGTGGCACCCACTGGCCCTCCAACTTTGGTTCAGCAAACATGTAGCAAGGGCTTGCGGAGTCCCAGCACGAAAGGGGGGCACTGGGGGTGAAAAGAACCCCAGCCATGCTCTCACCCTCAGAGCCTGGAACTCTGAAGCAGAGACAGCCAGACAAGCACGCGAGGCGGCGGGCGCACTTCTGGAAGGCCAGATACTAGATATTTTTGTCTTTGGGGACAAAGCAGACATTCCTGCAACTACTCAGCTCTGTTGCTGTGGGGAGGAAGCACCACAGACGGTGCAAAGTATGCAAATTAGTGGCTGTGGCTGTGTGCCAATAAAACTTTATTAACACCACCAGGCGGCCAGCATGCGTGGTTTGCCAACTAGCTTAAGAAACAGATCACATTCAAATCGGTTTGGGAGTTCCTTGGAGAGATTCCAGCTCGTGGATGGAAAACATTACTTTGTTATCCTGAACAGGGAGGAAGAAACTGCCAGGCAGCACATGGTGACCTCGTGTGACCAAGAGCCATGTAAAGACAGAAGCTCATTTTGAAATCGCCACTTGTTCTAGGAGAGCATCTGGCATATTCCACCCCTTGGGTGTGGGACTAATCAGAATAAACATCTTAGCCCAGTCCTTCGAGCTGATCGCTGCAGCTATTTTAATTTGTGCTGTCATCATCATCATCATCATCAACAGCCTAAATTTCAATCCACCCCGGACTGCATTCGGCATTCCTGTTCTCCCGCCATCTCTCCCCACCACGAAAATGGTCCTCCTGTGTCCCTGAGACTCAGCAGGACCACCTGACAGCTGCTCATGAGCGGTGCGTTTCCTTCCAGCATGTTGACGGCGGGGGGTGCAGGTGGTAGCTGGCCGTGGAGGTGGGGGACGGGGGGACGGGGGGTGGGAGGACAGTGTTGTGTTCACTGCACCAGCTCCGTTTCAGCTTAATGAAGGCCTGGGCAAAGGGCATCTGTGACCAGCTTTTCTGAACATGCTAGAAGATGGAAAATTAAGGAAAGAGACCGAATGGCGCGTTTTAAAGCTTAATGTGATTTTCCAAATTACCTTTCACCTGCGCAAGGTTAAATACTGATAAATGTTTAAATCGGAGAGAATCATTGGCCACCACAACTGATTAACTTGGACCAGTCCTGCAGGTGAAGACATTTCCTGATTTGTCTGAAGAGTTTGGAAATTCTGGGCCAGAGTTTCTCAGCGTGGATGCTCACTGCAGGCATCACCGGGGAAATGATGAGGCCATCTCCAAGCTATGGATTCTGAAGCCTTGAGGCTGGGGCCCAGCTGAAACCTGTTTTAATTCACGCCCCAGGGGATTCTGGAGCCTGCTCAAGCCCCTGTTCTGGATGGAAGGAATGAAACTCCCCCACCCCTTTTAGCATGCTTGTGTGCTTTTGTGTGCAACAGGTTGGCAACCAAGCTGGTGAAGCCTTGGTAATCAAAATGTTGTGAATTCCTTTTGGTTGAGCTGAAATTCACCTTTTCATTATCCGTGAACAAAAGGCTTTTTAAGGAAATGAATCAGGTGAACAAAATTGCAAGGGAGCTATTCAAAGGGAGAGGAATGTTTTTGGATACCTTATTACATTAATTGTCTACATGCAAATCATTTCTTCTAATTACAAACGAGTCTTCCTTATTAAAGCAAATGCACTCAAACAGGCTTGGAATATTCAAACCAGCTCATTACTCAAGCTTGGATGTGATTCAATAAATATACCCTCTCATATGGACCCTGCTTAGGCCAAGTCATTTCACCCTCCAAGTAGCCAGGGGTGATACCTAAGGAAAGAAATTCATACTGATAAATGGCCAATAAAATCCCCACAGACCTTACTCCTTCCAGTTCCGGACATGTCCTCGCAATGGTACCTGAGAAACAATGAATGAAAAAAAGACTTGGCAGTAAAGTGTAGCCAGGCTGATGTTCTCATCAAAGTGACAGAAAATCTCAGGAGATGGGAACATGCAAATAGGCGAATCTTTCCCTAACCTCGTATTGACTCTGGCTTTGAAAATCAATTTTCTTTATTAGCTGATGACTCTCTGCAAAAGACTTTCTGCATGGAATCTGGATAAATTATTTAAGCAGCAAATTGTTTCCATTCTAACTGATAATAGCAGGGAGATTTAATAGGGATATAGCACTAGTACAGGGCTTGGGGCAAGGTCACCCTGGGAGGGAAAATGGGACCTGAAGGAACCTGTGAGGGTAGATCTCTGAGGTCGCGTCCACACCGCACGACTCTCATTCTGCAGCCTCAGCAGGCAGCGGCCTTTGCAGCTGGACAGTCCACAGCTTGTGCCGTCCCCTCACTTATGACTCATCCGGTTTTATGTTCATTTGCAGGACAGAATTTGTCCCTTTAGGGGACATCTAGTGGTTTGGTCTGCCAGCATCCCTGCTTTTGCTGGTAGCCCAGCCCCCATGTGCCTCCGGGAGCCACTCTCTACCTTTCTCCACCCTGGGGTCTGTGTGCTTTGGGTGCAGGGTCTCACCTTGGGTAGCAAGAGCAGGCAGCCCTTGCAAGTCATGATGACTGATTTGGTGTTAGAAACATGGCCCAGGCTGGCCGACTGCAGCATCCCTCTCCCCAGCCGCCGTAATGGAAACAGGGTGGGAAGGTGCCCCAAGCTGTCCCCACGAGACCACCCCCCCCCTTTTAAAATTGGAGCCCCTGAGCTAATGCATGGCCAGGACGCCCGGCAGTGGTGCTTGGGCCTCTGGGGATGGGCCACACAAGTGAAGCAGATCCTCAACTGTGTGGACCCCTGACCCCAGAGTGACATGGCAGCTCCTGAAGGACAGGGTTTGGGTTTGTTCGCTTCCCCAACCACAGAGCCTAGGGCCCTGCCTGGCACACAGTAGGGGCACAATGACTATATGCAGAGTGAGTGAATGACTGAACGGGCCGATGATGTCCCTTTCTTGCTTAAGGCAGTTGGAGCTCTGTCCACTGGTCAGCCACGCGTCCTAAGTGGCCCATGAATCGCCCACCCGAACCACTCAATAACCTTGACGATGGACCTTGTTTCCGCCAGCACTTGTCCGTCTTTAAACACAAAGGCAGCACAGCTCACTCAAGATAAGCTGACCTGGCAAAAACCAGCCTCGAGTGTTTTACTCCCTCCGTAAGTGGCACTAACATACTCCTGTAGTTTGTCCTTCCAAAAACCTGCCGATTTTTCAACGCAAATCATTCGCTAAGGAACGTGAGGTGCCCTTTGCAGGGCTCCCAGGCGTGAGTCTGTTCAAAGCCACCTGACGTCTGCTTCTGTCAAAGGAGTCGCAAATGGGTTTAAAGTTCTCACCACAAATGGGTTTCAGAAATCTTTCGTGTGGCATTTGCACAGACAGAGTTCCCTCACGTCCGAGAAGCCTCAGAATTCGTTGGCGGAAATTGTCAGGAGACGGCCTCAGAGCTGAGCCACTGGATTGCGAGCATGGGCCGAGCAGGGAGGAGAAGGGGAGCTCGGCCGGGGGCGCCCCCCTTTGCACAGGATGGAGGGGCTCCCTGAGAACGCTGGGACGGCCGCCAGTCCAGGCAGAACACACGCCCGCACCCTCCCAGCTCCAGCGAGGCGAGGAAAACTTGGGTTAAAATCAGCTGATGAAAGTTATATTAATAGGAGCTGGTGGCCTCTTTAAAAGCCACCTGTCTGGGGTCATCTCATGAGATCACTTCACAGGCAAGCACCGAGGTGGGAGGGTGGGGGTGAAAGCTGCCAGGGTTAAATTTAATACCTGCTGGTGACTTCATTTCTCGTCGTGGCGTAAAGACGGCCGATGTCTGGTTTGCGGCGAGCGTCCCCGCCGCGCCACGCTGCCCCGTCCTCCGGGGAGCCTCGCTCGGGCCTAGGAAGGCGCGTCCTCTCAAGCTCACTCGGGTGTCAAGGCAGAAGGCAGGCTGGGTTCTGTCCTTTGCAGTCTTTGTGGAGGTTACTTAGGGCCGACATCGCCTGACACCCAGGGGAGTGTGGAAAAGGCTCGTCGGGCGTCGTGGGACATACGTGCTCCCGCACAGCTCAGCGGAGTCCTCGCTGCTGCTTCTCGCAGTGGGTGGCTGGAGCAGCTCCGTGGAGGGAGCGGCTCTGCCCACCCGTCGCATCCGGGGTCTGCCTTCCCCTGAGCCTCCTCTCCTCTGGCTTCCCCTGGGATGCCCCTTGCCATCAGCACCTCTTGATCCCGGTGGCTCACCTGTTTGGGACGTGGGTCTGCCCTGTTCTGTGATCCCTTCCATCCCCACAAGCTCCGTGAGGGAGCCAGAGAGCAGCCCCCCAAACCCCAGCACGAGGCGACCTCGCGCCCGGGTCCATGTGGCGTCAGCCCGAGTCTCCTAGCCCGCTTGCCTCCCCACCTCACTCCACCCCTGCGAGGGCACGCAGTGCAGCCCACCTCTCGCAGGCCGGACTTTCCCCAGCCTGGAGGGCCCCGTGCAGAGTGACCAGCGGGTCCCCACGGCCGAAGCAGACGGTGCGGGTGGAAACCCAGGCTGGACGAGCGCCTTTGCAGAAAGAGCCCCTTCCACCGACTGCAAGCCCCTCCCCGTTGATGCCACGTCCTCCTTGATGACCTCGCCCTGCTCCAAAGCAGAAACGTTGACCCTTTTCCTGGATCTTCTGTTTCTCTGTTGCCCGATGGCTTTGCTTTCCCTTGGCCCCAGCTACCCTGGTTATGACGTGAAATGATGGTCCCGGAGCAAGACTATGAACTGGCTGCTACAATGGGAGACTCGAAGAAGAGGGTGTGGTCTGCTCCCCCAGAGCTCCCAGTCCCGCCGAGGGAGGGAAGCCCTTCTGGTTTGCCGAGCTCCCTCTAGCCGAGTGCCAGCGCATGGTCTGCGCAGCTGGATGGGCCGGTGGAGGTCAGTTATGAAGATTTGGGAGAGCTGGGCGAGAAGGGGAGACAGAGTCCTCAGGCCAGGCTGGGGACCAGGTGGGAAGCGGCTCTGGCCAGAGCAGGCAGGTCCAGAGTAGAGGAGACCGCTCCATGCCAGGGGCAGTCGGTGGAATTCCAGGACACGCCACCCCTTCTGCTCCCACGAGGATTCGCACCGGGGGCAGCACAGCTCAGAGCCCATCCGTGGCCCCCTGAGGTGCGCCTTCCCTGCGGATGGCTTATCCTGCAGCCCCATCCCCTTGGACTCCTGGGGCCCTTGCCAGGTCCTCAGGGTCACCTGAGACCTGAGCCTCTGCTGAGCTGGGGATGCGGGAAGCCGGGCCCCTTCCTGCTGTCCTGCTCCAGTGGGCAGGGGCAGGGTCTTTAGTTCCCGGGGACACAGGCCGAGGCGTCGGGGCCCGGTGAGTGACCACACCCTTGACCTGTCCGGGCCCTGCCCCTGCACTCAGCCACAGTGGCGTGGCGGGTCCACATGTGGGTTAAGAGCCAAGAGGACGATGGTTTCAGGGGCCGCAGCGGGCGACTGCGGGGGTTACTGCTCCACTGCGTGCGTGCCGATGGCCCCTTGATTCTGTGTTTAGGAATCAATGTCAATATCGATGCAAATGTGGGGAAGAGGACATCCTGGGGGAGCTGCTGGGGTCGGGGCCGTGGGCAGCAGGTCTGACTCATTAGCGTACTTGGGCTGCGAGCGCTTGACGAGCGCAGAATCTCCCTGCTCTCCTCCGGTGAAGGATCAATGCCTTGTTGATTAAAGTGCTTAGAATATTTATACTGGTCTTTCTCTTTTCTTCGTGTTGCCCCTCTGGTTAAATGGTATTTATTGGCATTTGCCTTTGTTATACGTGAAGTGCTGGTCTGTGCATCTCCCTGAGAGCAGCTTATTAGGAGGTGCAGAGGTCTAGGGAGACAGGCCCGCAAGCTCTCCGGGTCTGCAATTCGCTTTCACTTTTGCAACGGGTTCTTTGCAAATAAAAAGCAACAAGCCGGACGGGCACGCACTGCCCCTGCCTCAGATGCACTTGTGCTTGACGGAGAGGCAGGACTGTTTGCTAGGCGCTTGTGAGGTGACTCAGCTTCCTGCCCTCCTGGTCTCCCCGGACGTGTGCCCGGCAGCCGAAGCCTGCCCCGAGCAGGCGGGCAGTGCGGGCATCACCAGAAATGGGGCAGCCAGCCCGCACGGAGCTCCCCACCGCCTGGCAGCGGAGCCAGGGAAGGAATCTGCAGCCTCCCTCTCTAAAAAAGCACTTAACACTTAGAAACAGCAAGGCTCTGGCTGCACAAACAGAGAAAGAAGGACGGCTCACCAGAGGCGCCAATTAATATGCCTGGTTTTTCCATCCAAAGCTATTTCAAATCTGTCTCAAGCTGTTTCTTATTAAGCTCTCCACTGTTGCATATTTAAAGTTGAGGCGCCAGTGGGCCCGGGAAGGTGGCGGGCACATGGGCACTCGCCCACCGGAATCGGCCGTGATCCCCAGGAAGGGCCGCTGGCTTTGGGCCATCGGGTGGTGACACGAGGTGCCACACCTGAGCTGCCCCCCCCGGCGAGCCGATGGCGGGGAGCACGCGGCCCCCTTCCCCTCCAAACTTGCCCTCCCCTTGTGCTGCTTGGGGCTCCTGGGTCTGCAAACGCCAGCGGGCCAAGCCCCAGCGGCTGCTCGTGGACAGCCCGCGATGAAGAGAGGCTTTTATATTTTTTAATGGTTGGGGGGGGAAATCCAGCGGAGGATGGTAGCTGGGACACACGGAAATGATACGAAACTCAAATGCCAGCGTCCAGAAATCACGTCTTCTTGGCGCACAGCCACGCTCGCTGGCGGACGCGCTGCCCGGGGCGGCAGTCCCGCTTCAGCAGCAGCACAGGCCGCATGGCTGCACCGCCTAAAAATATTTACTCCCCGGCCTTTTGCTGAAAAAGTGTGCCGGCCCCTGCCGTAGGTAAACAGTGTACGTGGAAAGAAAAGGGGGAAGGCTTTTGGGGAAACTTGCGTGGAAGTGTGGCTGGCATACGGGTTGGAGATTAAGGGGGCGGACGGCTGGGAAACACCACGTCTGGGGACGGGCGGGGATGCCCTCTGCACCCGCGGAAGCTGGCTCGGCCCAGGCGAGGGAGTGCCCACCCGCCAGCCGGTGCCCGAGCCCCTGCCGGACCTTCAGGCTCTGTATAAAGTGTCTCAGGTTTTGGGGACTCAAACAACAGAAAGTTATGCTTTCACCTGCTGGCGGCCAGCAGCCCGAAGGCAAGGCCTGAGCAGGGCCGCTGCCTTCTGGAGGCTTCTGCCTCTCTCCTGGCCTGGCGGGGGCTGGCCAGCCGCCGTGCTCCTCGGCTTGTAGACACAGAGGCCCCCGCCGTAGCATTTACTCCTTTCTGCGTCTCCGTGTGCCTCGGATCTCCTTCTCCTCACTCTCTTGGGGTTCCGCCCTAACCCAGGATCTTCCGCTAAAGGCAGCTCAAAGCCCCTAGTTCCGAACAGAACAGTCATCTTCCCAGGTTCTGGGCGCGGGCCGTGGACATCGCCTGCGGGGGAGAGCTTGGTCTGTGAGGGCCCCTGGAGGACTCTGCCGGCAGCTCCCTGTTCTCGTCCCACTGCCCCAGGACGGGGCAGGAGGGGCCCTTCTCCTGCTGGAAGCCTCTGGCAAAGTCCCAGCCGACAAAGTCTGAGTCCGTGTACCTCTGCCTTGATAAACAAACAGCAGCAGCCGCCTCTGGGGCCCTTGGGCGCACCTGGCCGTGTGGTCACCTCCCCTGTAATGTAACACGTGACACATGACATGTAACACGTAACATGCCTCACTCCAGAACACAGCGGCAAAGCCTGTGCGCAGCAGACAGTGCCGGGGGGCTGCCGGGGGGCTGCCGAGGCCATCGAGGGGGATGCTGACTGCGGGTTGTCCTGGAGAAAGTGGGGAAGAGGCTGGAAGCCTGAGCGGCCGTGCAGACCCGCCCAGCACCAGGGGGCCTGGGGAACGCCCTGACCCCTCCCCTGGGCAGCAGAAGGCGAGTCTCCACCTCACGGGGGTCCAAAGGCAGTGACCACCCGGGGGACACCTGTGCAAGGGGCTCTGGATGGCCCAGAGAGGGGAACGCAGCCCCCCGCGCTGCCCCCAGGGTAGGTGGGGAGTGGCCCAGCCGTGACCCTCCTCCCTGCCAGCTCCCAACGCCGCAGCAGCGTCCACGGAGAATTCCTTCCACCGCCGCCCTGAAGCCGAGGCTGGCTTCACTACCCCGCCGGCTCTTGCTTTCCCTCCGAAAGCCATTTTGCTGGGAAAGGAGCCCGTTTATTGACTGGGTAATGGAAACTGCCCGCTTTGCTTCATATCTTTCTATGCAGATTGCACTTCGGTCGTTAAACCTGCCTGGTCTGATCATCAGGCTTGAAAGGGAATCAGGTCCATTAAGACCACGGAAAAAAGCAGGAGCCTAGACCGTCTGGGGAGAGAAGGGGGCCATCCTCGGGGGTCCTGAGGCTTGCACCAACTTCCTAAGAGAGTTTGGGGTCTGGGGGGGGCACTTGTTGGTCCCCCAACCCCAAGCGGGGCAGATGGATGGGTAGGCAGGATGTTGGGGAGCAGCTTTAGACGGGTGGGGGTGAGATGGGGGTGGGATGCTCGGTGACAGGAGCCAGCAGGTGGTCCGCAGACCCCCGGTGGGGAGGGGGAGCACTGGTCTGGGGTGACCACGCTCAAGTCCCTCCCCCAGTGGCCTCTCCTCTCTCATCTTTAAAGGAGAGAGTTGGACCCGTGGAGGTTCTGCCCCCCGTCCCCGCCCCCCGACGGTCTGTGACCCCCACCTACCCAGCTACCCATCGGTAATTCATTCACTCGTCCGAGGCTTCCTGGGTCAGCTGACCGCCAGGGGAGGCACGGGGAGGGGGGAGTTTGTCCAACGGACATGATCCATTTCTAGGAATCAGCATCTGGTCCCTTCTCCCTGGACATGGGCAGGCCCCCAGGACAGGGAGGGAGGGTGGAGGGGACAGAAGAGAGGCTTTAGACCCACAGGGAGCAGCGAGCAGGTTCTGCGAGAGCCCTTCTCATCAGCCAGGGCTCAGCCTTGGGCCCCTACTTCTCTTGCTGCCTGCGGGAATCCCGCCAAAGCCTAGAAGGGAAAGGAGAACATCCCTGGGGAATGCAAATTCCTCAGTGTCCTTGGAGGCGGCCCTCTCCCTCCTCCTGGGCTGAAACCTAATTTATTTTCTGTGAGAGCACCTAGGTGCCTCATGGGCCAACCTGGGCTGGGGAGCGAGAAGGGGGACGAGGGAGGGGCACGGGACCCAGTGAGGGGGGAGAAGCAGGAATGATTGTCCCTTCTTCTGGGGACGCAGCCCTGGCTGCCCCAGGCCTGGCCGTGAGGCCAGCTGGCAGTGCTGCAGAATGGCGTCCGCGGCGACCAGGGTAGGTGGGGGATAGGGTGCCTGGGCCCCAGTCACTCACTCCCAGGGCCAGCCCGCGTCGAGGCCGCAGTGCCCGGGCGGCCAGCTCGGCCGCGGAGGGGCCGCGGCCACTGGGTCACAGACGGGCAGCCAGAGACGTCCACCAAAGGCCCCGACAGACCCTGGAGCCACCTCCTAAGGAACACCCCGGCCTCCCAGCTCTGCTCCATCTGCACACCCCAAATGCAGCCTTTTCCCCACATCCTGCCTCCACCATCTCCATGCCTAGATCAAAACCTTCCAGCAGCTTCCGTCGCAGCGTGACCTCCTGGCCCAGCACCCCAGGGCTCCACTTCACCTCTTCCCTCTTGTCTTCTGCTCACCCCTTCACGAGCCCTCCATGCTCTCCCAGCTGTCTGCCTTGAGCCAGGGACCGGCAAACTTCTGCAAAGGGCCCAGGTCGTAAGTATCTCCCGCCTTGCCAGCCAGGCGGTCTCTTTTGGACCTACTGCCTCCAAAATGCACGGACATGGCTGTGCTCAATAGAACTTACTCATGGGCACCGAAATTTGATATGATTTCACATGTTACCAAACAATATTTTTCTTTCGATTTTCCTTTTCAACGGTTTGAAACTATACAGACTGTTCTGAGCGCCCAGGCTGTAGAGAAGCCGTGGAGGGCTGGATTTGGCCCAGGGCAGGGGCCAGGCCACCGCTTAACCAGCTCCCTGCTGGGAAAGGCCCCCTCCCACTCCCTCGTGCCCAGCGCCCGCAGGCTCCCTGCCGCCCTGCCCTGCCCTGGCCCAGGGCGAGAGCTCTCCTTGGGGGATCTGAGGGTTTATCCTCCATGGCTGATTCTGGCTATAGAGCTGTAAAGCCATGGTGCATCCCGCAGCCCCTTCCCGGGGTCTACCTGGCTACAGCACAGCTGACCATCTCTATGGCCACATGTCCTGCTGCCCCACTAGGGGATCAGAGCACAGAGAGGGGGACCACTGAAAGTGGACACGTGTCTGCTTTGAGGAATGGAAGCTGGGGTCAGTCTGGGCCACAGGCTTGTCTTCTGTCTCCCAAAATCTAAAGGGTTAGCAGAGCCAGGGAGCCTCCTTCACTTACCACCAAACTCGTAGGCTGGGCTGACGACGCAGCCCCACGCTTTACGTTTCTGTGCCACCAAGCGGGAACCCGAGAAGCTTCTAAACTGCATGAGCTGCGCCTTCTGATGAGTCTAAAGGTCTGCAGTTTGCTTCTGAGGTCTGTTTCCGGAGAGACCAGGAGACACAAGTAGGGGAGGGCTCCCGGCCTCTGGTGGGGGGCGGGAAGCTGCTAATCACCCTGCAGTGCCCAGGACGCCCCTGCCGCGAGGCCCCGGTGGCCCCAGTGTGGCGTGGAGGTGCCGGGTCCACAGGCCCCGCCGGGCGCCGGAAGGGCTCTCGAGGGCCCCCGCCCAGCCGAGTGTCTTGACCACAGCATGTCAGATGTCAGGGCTCCTCTGCCTCCTCGCCCTTTTCCAGAAAGAGCAACCACGGAGGATGCTGGGGCTGCGTGGCTGTCACCCTGGCAGCGGAACCCGCCGAGCACCCATCACCGGCAGCCGGCGGGCCCCGCGTCCCGGAGGAAATCACCAGCACGCGGCCCTCCCTGTCACCACACACCGAGGCGGCCCGGGGGCAAGCGCCGTCCGTGGAGGGAGGCCGGGGGGCTGGCCCTAGACCTGTCCTCGCCAGAGACTGTCAGCACCCACCCATACGCGTGTTGACACGGGACTCGAACACGCCACTTCCATGCTGACAATCACGAGAGGGGAGTGTTTGGAGAATTTCACCCTGGCCTCTCTTTTTTTAAAAATTTTTTTAATAGTCTAGGTCGTTTTTTAAAAGCGGTTTTATTGAGATAGATTCACACACCACACATCAATCCTAAGTGCACTACCAACGTAAGCAGTCAGTACTCCCCAGAGCTGTGCCTTCATCACCACAATCAACTGTAGAACATTTCCGTATTCCAGAAAGAAAAGAAAAGCCCCCTACCCTTTAGCTGTCCCCTCTCAATCCCTCTAACCTCCCCCAGCCCTACAAAACCACTAGTCTAATTCTGCCTCTATAGATTTATTCTTATTTATATTTTACACAAACGGAATCGTACCATATGTTGTACTTTCTGTCTGGTTTCTTTCACTTAGCATAATGCTTTTTTTAAGTTATTGTAATTTTTTTTTTAAATTAGAGAAGTTGTAGGTTTACACAAAAGTCATGTGTAAAACTACAGCATTTCCGTGCATGGCCTCTGGAATCGATATCAGAGTCTGGATCTGCAGCCCCCACCCCAAGCCCCCTCACTCCTGACCCCGAGCGTCTCTTAGAGTCTCTAAGTTCCTCCGCGTGTCTGGTCAGCTCACGGGATTTCTCAGCCCTTCACCGCGCTGCTGCTCGGAACGGAGAAGCTGCCCTTCTCCATTTGGGGCCTTGTCCTTGCTCGCCTGGTACAGCGAGCGGGGAGCCCCAAGGCTGGGGTGGGGGCGAAGGGCGGCCTTGTGCCCTGAGAGCTCCCGGGGGGCACCAGGAGCAGAGCCTGAGGTCTCAGCCCACGCCCAGGGCTCAGCTGAGGCCGCCTGCTGTCCAGCATGCCCTCCTGCCACCTGAGCCCACGCAGACCCCCGACCGGCTGCCCGGGGGCCCGCGTGATTCTCTCCCGAGAGCCCCGGCCGAGAGACACAGAGACGGCGGCCGCTGGCTGCAGGGAACCCAGTGGAAGGCCGAGCCAGGTAGCCTTGACGGCAAAGCTGTGAGCCGGAAAGTGCAATGGGGAGATGTGGGAAGGCAGACCCCAGGGCCAAGGCCCCTGAGCCCCCGAGGCCTACAGCCCCAGCTCCGGCCTCAGGCTCCCGGCTGCACAGCGTCACCGCCAATCCCAGCGCGAGCCAGTTGGGTGAGCCTCGCAACCAAAAGAAGCAAAAGAACTCCGAAGTCACAGCATTATGTCCAGAGCCCGCCCGTCGGCTTCCATCCTGGTCCCCTGAGGTCTCCTAGGACTTGGGGGTCTGAGCGCAGCGGGGAGAATGTCCTGGGGTCTCTCCCGCTGCCAGGCCTGGGCCGTCTCCTCTCCTCTGTGTCACCCTCCAATATTCTTCTTTGAATTCTTGCTGCCTGTGCAGGTTTGGGCTGGGCTATTGCCACCTGCACCCAGAATCCTGAGTCCTGGGGTACGTTTGAGGCGCTGGAGATGCCGACGCCACCTTTGGCTCCGGGAGGCAGGTCGGTGGTAGCTCTGGGACTGCGAAGGGCCCCTGACCCACCCCTGACCGTGTCACCTAGGGCCCGGACCCGAGGCCCTGGTGTGCCGCCTTGTGAACGGGGGGTGATAATTCGCAGTTCCTCGGACCTGCTGCTGAGATTGCGGGTCTGATGAGGCCATGGTGGTGACCCCGCCACACACTGATCCAGGTTTTCTGGAGGAAAGTGTGCTCCCACTGATAACGCGCCGAGAATCCATCCGTCACCCTCGCTGGCTGCGTCCACATCAGCATCTGAGAGCTGGAAGCAGAAAGTTTGCTGAACGTTGGTTTTTTCCATCTTTTTTTGTTTGTCTGTTTGGAGGAAAATGTCCTGACACCACTGTTTATCGTGCCTGTGACTTTCATTTCAGCCACGTGCCTGGAAAGGGCAGGATGCCCTGGCGTCACCTTTCGCGCTTTGCTCTCCACCTGGAGTGCAAACATCTCAGTGGTACCTCCTGATAGTGCTGCCGCATCTCGCTGCCAGCTGGCCCCCGGCCCCCCGAGGGAGACAGGCTGTGCTCAGCCCTGCGAGGTGCCCGGGAAATAAATAAAGCAAGAGTCAGAAGAGTCTGATCTGGGTGCGCCACCTTCAGAGCTGCCTGCAACGGCAGGAATGCGCATTGCTCGGCGTATCCTGGGAGATGGGCTCTGGGTGAGGACCCCACAAGTCAGCTTCTAAGCGAGTTTTGTGGCACAGTCTTCTTGGAGACATGGGTGGGTGGTCGGTGGATCCCGGGGACTGTTTGAACGCTGAGACTTCCTTTTGTACGCTGTGTCTCCTAAAATGACGTGCTCAAGTCCCAGCCCCGGTTCCACGAGTGGGACCCTATTTGGAAATAGAGTCTCTGAAGACGTGATTTGCTAAGAGGATGCCACGTGATTTAGAGTGGGCCCTGATCCGACATGACCGGGGTCCTTAGACACGGAGGAAATTTGGAGACAGACAGACAGAAGGCATCCATGTGACCAGGCAGGGACTGAGTCATGCCACAGCCAAAGAACCTTATGGTTTCCCGCCACGGCCACAGCCCTGCAGGCTTCAGAGCTGTGCAGCCCTGCGTGGCCTGGTTCTGACTCCTGGCCTCCAGAGCTGGGAAAGAAAAACTTTCTGTCTTACGTTTCCCATTGGTTACTCTTACGGCAGCCCTGGGACAGCAAGAGGCCTCAGTGGGTCCCACCTAACCAGTCCACCCCCGCGGACCCCGAGAACCCACGTGGCTCCCGGTCCCCGCAAAGCCCCAGGAGTGAATCCGCTGCCTCGAGCCGCTTCTCAACTTCTAACTGAGCCAGAGGCCCCCAGCCCCCGTGGACGGCCCCTCCTTCACCCTAAGTCCCAGCAGAACAAATCTTTACAAGACTCGCCCCCGCCAGGGAGTCCATATTCCAAAACTCGCCCCTGACATGTCCCGTCTTCCCCAAGTCACTCTGGAAACGCTCCTTTCCTCCAAAGGTAAATCCCAGTCTGTCGGGGCAGCAGCATTTCAGCTCCGGCAGGGGGCCCGGTGCATAAACCGCAGGGGAGGCAGAGGCCAGCTGTTACCTGCCCCGCCTCCCCGCAGCAGGCGGTCGCCCCGTGGCTGGCAAGGGGACAGCAGTGAAGAGGCCCTTCAAGGCTCTCCTTCTTTCCCCTGGGGGCCTGCAGCAGATAACGCGTTGGGGGGGGTGGGGTGGGGGGGAGGTTCACCGCGGAGCTTCTCAGTCCCTGAGCAGGAGCTGTCGGGGATGAGTGACTCCTCGCTATCTCCTGCCATTTGTCACTTGGTTTTCCTTATCACACTTCAAGTCTTCAAAGTCAGGCAGGTGGAGAGACCCCAGAGCCGGTGGTGCCCCCTTCTCATTGCCCTGCTATTTGCTACAATGAGCCTTGGGGGAGAATGACAAGGGACCCAAGTCAGGGGAGTCGGGCGGGGCTCCTCCGCCAGCGGAGGGCAGGCTTCGGGGTGCCCGGGCCCCCGCTTAGCAGGGTCAAGCCTGCGCCTGGCTGCCGGCTCCGCTGCCGCCTCGCAGCCCGTCCCGGTTATGGCCAGGGCCACCCCCGCGGAGCACAAAAGGAAAACTCCTGGTGAGGGAAGGAGCCTGAAGAGGCCCCGCCTTGCCTTTGGGGAGAACTGCAGGGTGACATGGGAGAAGCCTGGGGAGCCCGTCCCGGCAACCTGGCCATCTGTCCTCCGCGGCTCGAGAGCCTCGTGACTCCTGTTCACAGGGAGACCGTGGCAGCCAGTGGCGGCCGTTCTCACTTCCGTGACCGCAGGTCGATGGCACTAAAATAGCAGCGACGTTAGCACGTCTGCAGTCACCTGCTCAGGACTCGGCAGCTCCGTGCACAGGAGCGGCCCGGCCCGGTTCAGAGCTGCACTGTTTTCTGTTGACGTTTTTCTTTCCACTTTAGCAGAATAATATTGACCTTACATATAGTCCAAATGTAAATTCTCCCAATTATCTCTTAATGACCTTTATAGCTTATTTTTTTAATCCAGGATCTGATCAAAGTCATGCCTTGCGTTTGGTCAACTCGTGTCTTGTCTAATTCAGTCTAAAAGAGTTTCCTGCCTTGATTTGTGCTTTTTATTTTTTCGTGTGTGACTTTAGTTATTTTGTCAACGTCCCATAACTGGGATTTGTCTGACTGATTCCTCACGATGAAATTCAGGTCAAACTTTTTTTCCAGAAATGGAACACTTCTTGGTGCCTGTAATGCGGGCTTATGCCGTTGCTGGTATAAAGGTCTCCAGCCCTGTGCCCTAAAGCCGCCTTTTCGTAGTAGAAAAGCAAGAGTGCACCTGCCTGCCAGCAGCTCTCACCGAAAGATTCGCGCATCGACGGACGCCCCTGCCACACCAATTATTGCATTAGCCAAACAGCAATGTTCTCAGAACTCTATCATTTTCTAACAACTGTCTGCTGCCTTCTTCCTGGAAAGGTAACTGTTCCTATCCTCCACCCCCTCCACACACACACGGAGTTTTGCCGCAGACTCTCGAGTTTTTTTAAATTTCAATCACTATTTTTCTGAGGCTCAGACTGTACCCACATTTGGCAGAGGAACCCCTCAAGCTGGTCTCTGGGTTCTTTTGGTGCGTCCTTGCCTGCCTGCTTTCTGCACACAAGAGCTTCCAGACCCACCTGCTACTCCCCCTGCCCCAGCCCTGGAAGAAGCTGTTGCCCCAGCCAGCCCTGCGTCCTTGTAGCAGGGTCAGTATTTAGAAACCAAGATGCAGGCACCGGGTTCTCATTGCTTTGGGCCCATTCAAAGGAATCAAAGGATGGAATTTAGATTTTCAGAGTTCTTTTAACCACGTTTTATAACAAGGCTATTACAAAAGGATTAATGTATCTTCCAGGCAATGTTTTGCCATCCATCAAGAATTGTGTTGAAGGCAAAAGAGAAATGGACACTCTCTAAATGGACAAGTGCTAATGATGCAGCTACCCGGGCTGCAGCCCTGAGACTAATGGGCTTGAAACTGTGCGCATTTTCTGAAAGCGTCACCGCGTGGTGAAATCTCCGCGTTTGGAAGTGACTCTCGATTTGTCTTGGAGTGAAAGTTCCAAGTCAAGGGAACTACAAGAGGAGCAGATTTCACCAGGGGATGTGCGGATGCAGGAAAGTGCTCCAGGGGCCCCCAAGGAGGCATCTGGGGAGAAACACCCCCCACCCTGTGGCAGGTTGACCCACGTACCCCAGCACAGACTGGTTCTTAGCCTCAGCCTCGTGCCTGTGGGCGGGAACCCACTGTCAGTAGGGCCTCTTGAAAATGGTAGTTTTAGTTAAGTGTGATCAACTGAAAGAAGACTGGGGCCCTCATAAAGAAAAGAAACCGGAAGCCAGAATTTGGTGAAGGTCACGGGGAAGTCAGCGGAAGTCAGTGGAAACTGAAGGAGCAGACACGAGGAGAGAGGGGTGGCCACATGACGAGAGGCAGAGGTGCAAGCCACGGAACCCCAAGGACGGTGACGAGCCGGCCCTGCGACGTTAGTCTGTCAACACCTTGACTTTGGATTTCTTCTAGCCTCAAAACTGTGAGCCAATAAATGCTGGTTGTTTAAGCCAACCCATTTTGTGTCATTTGTTATAGCAGTGGTGGGTCTGGGGCCATCACCAACAGCCCTGATTGAGACATCGCCGTCAGTAAAAATGGTAGTGTCCATTTCGGGCAGAATTTCCCACCTTCTGCAGCTCCCTGGACCTTGGACAAACATTATGACGGTCTGCTAGCTGTGGGGATCTAATGAACCACCAAAGGAAGAATAGAATAAAAGCAGTGCGGTCCTGACTCCATGGAGTTTAGAGCCCAGGAGAAGAGGCAGACAATCAAAGGGTCACACCAAATAGAAGGCTGAATCGACAAGACTGCAGCACTGCCAAGGAGAGGCCTCTTGTGCCAGGGGCAGCTGACGGTCCCCGGGCCCTGCAGGTGCTTCCGGATGTCAGAATCATGCTGAGAGCTGAAGGATGAGCTGGGTCAGGTCGAGAGGGGACAGAGGGGTGCCCCAGGCAGGACAAGTGGCTTGTGCAAAGGCTCTGAGTCGGGGTGAGAAGGAGCTTTAGGGGGTGAGGAATGGAACCAGCTACATGTGAGAGCAGGAGACGGGAAGGAGATGTTGGAGAGCAGAGGGCAGGTTGGATGGTCTTGAAAAGGAGGTGGGGAGTGTTGGCTGGGCATTTACTCCCACTTTTACTGCCTCCTCTCATGGACAGGGTCTCCGTGGACAAAGCACTCAGCCTCCTGACCCTACCTACTTGCTCTTCTGAGCCAGATCTGCTCCTTGCCTTCAATTAGGAGGGGCAGGCTCTGCCCCATGGTGGGGGCATTCAGGCTCCCTGTGACTGGGGTGTCCATTAATTTTGGAGTGCACTCACTAGAGTTTATTAATTTTGGGGTGAACTTGCTATGGGTCCACTAATTTTGGGGTGGACTCACTGGGGGTCCATTAATTTTGGGGTACACTTGCTGACTTTCACCTAAGCCACAGTCTCCATCTTCTTCGTCCATTTTAAACATGACATTTTGGTCTCTACATGCCTGACCCATTTGTTTATCTCAGACCTTGTTCTAAATCTGGATGGGAAAAGGAGTGTGATTTATCCACCCTCTCCTATCTCCATGAATGTAGAAGGCAGTGTAGGACCAGATTTGCAAACATGACCACCTTGGCTATTTTGTGGAAAATGGTTGGGAGGGGGCCAGGATGAATGGCCGTAAAGTGATTGGGAGGGTCTTGTAGTACCCAATAAGAGATGGAGGGCCTTGGAACTGGGTAGGGGTGATAGTGTTAGATTCCTGTGGCTGCTGTACCCATGAACTAGAAATTCATTGTCTCATAGTTCTGGAGGGTAGAAGTATCAGGTCAAGGTGTTGGAAGGCAGTGCTCCCTCTGAAGTCTGTAGGGAAGAACCTGCTCCATTCCTCTCTCCTGGCTTTTGGCAGGGGCTTGCTGGCCATCCTTGCTGTCCCTTGGCCTGTGGCAACATCACTCTGTCTCTGCCTCCATCTCTACATAGCCCCTTTCTTGTCTCCAGCTTCACATGGTGTTCCTCCTTGTGTCTGCCTCCTCTCCCCTTCTCATCTTCCACCTGTAACCTCTAATCTATTTTCTATCTCTGAGAATTTGTTATTTCTAGTCATCTCCTATGAGTGACCTCATATGATATTTGTCCTAATGCACCTTGCTTGTTTCACTAAGTACAACATTTCAAGGCTCTTCCACATTGTGGCGAGTCTCATGACTTCATTTTTTTCTTTTGGCCAAATAATATTCCCTTGTGTGCATGTACCACCTTTTGTTTAGACATTCATTTGTTGATGGATGCTTGGGTTATTTCCACCTTTTGGTTATTGTGAGTAATGCTGCTTTAAACCTTGTCATATAAGTATTTGTTTGAGACCTTGTTTTCTTTGGCTATACACCTGTAAGTGGGGTTGCCGGGTCACGTGGTAATTTTATGTTTAACTTTTTGAAGATCAACCGTATTACTTTCCACCATGGCTGCACCATTCTACATTCCCATCAACAATGCACTCGAGTTCCAATTTCTCCACATCTTCTCCAATATTTGCTATTGTCCTTTAAAAAAATAACAACCATTCTTTGATGTGTGAAGTGGTGTCTCATTGTGGTTTTGATTTACTTTTCCCTAATGGCTAATGATGTTGAACATTTTTTCATGTGTTTATTGGCCATCTGTCTAACTTCTTTGGACAAATGTCTATTCAAGTCCTTTGCCCCTCTTTTAATTGTGTTGCTTGTCTCTTTACTGTTGCACTGTAAAAGGTCTGGTTAGTAAGCCCTCCTCTCCTCTATTGATACAGACAACAGTTATATTGGATTAAGGGTGCACCTAACTCCAGTGTGACCTCATTTTATCTTATGTAATTCCATCTGCAATGACTCTATTTCCAATTACATTCTGATTGGGGTTAGGATTTCAACATGTCTTTTGGGGGAAAGAAATTCAACAGTGGTGGAACTAGAGTAGTATTTGGATGGATTGGATGGGTGTTTAGGAAACCATTAGAAAGGATTCGTGATTTCAGTAGCAGACCAGGGAGAAGTTCTCAGACAAATCCTAGGCTTTTGGGTGAATGAAGGAACATCCCATGGAGAAGGCAATTTGGAGGGTGACCACAGCAGGATGGGGTATGGAGTCATTCTCCCTTTATATGACAATATGTCTTATGTACCTACTCTGCCTGGAATGTTCTAGAAGCTGGGAATACAATGATGAACGAGGTAAAGGCTCCACCCTAGAGAGCCACATTCTGGTGGGGAGAGTAGACAATAAGTAAGGAAAGTCAATAAACATATCAAGTTTATGGTGGCCATTGCATTGCAGGAAAGTGAAGACCTGGAATCTGGCTTTGCGTATGTTGAAACATTTAAAGGGTGATACCAAGAGGCACGAGAGACAGCATCTTGTTCTCCATCACACTCCACACAGCATCTGTGCATGGCAGCTGATCAGTTTGTGCTTGCTGAACTAAATTGAATTCGGGAGACAGAAGGTGTTGTTTTGAGTTCATAAGGAGCAGAGGGGAACATTTTCCTGGTAGTGGGCACAGTCCCTGAGGAGGTGGCAACCTTGACATGTGCTGGGGCCCTTGGGTGTCTCATCCCACTTGGTTTTAGTTAAAGAGAGAAGTTCTCCTTGGGTCCAGCCTAATCCTCTGTAACCGGCTGGGGCTCTGCCCCCAAGCTCCATCGCAGAATGACAGAGGGCCTTAGTTCTACTTTGTCGTTTGCGTGTATTTTCCTTAAGAGACATTTTAGTTAAGACGGAGGACCAAGAGTAGGATTTGGGCCTTCCTCTAGCGCCTACCGAAGAATTACTCTAATCCATAACACACTTTGCGCACTAAAGATATCCAAGTGCAGTGCGTGGGTTGACTCATTTACTTCTCAGAGTAACCATATCAAGGCAAGCACAGATGAGGAAACTGAGGCACAATGAGGTGAAGTAGCTTGCTCAAGGCTACACACCTCGTAAGTGGCAAAAATCGAAGTGGACCCCAGGAAGCCTGGCTGAAAATTGTCTGCCTCTCTAAGTACAGGGTGGCCAATGGCCGCGTCTGCACCGAGCACGCGGAAATGCTCCGCTGTGCTTGGACCTGCTGAGAAGCACGCCGACTCGCTCACGAGACATCCTCGGGAGGCCTTCCTGGACCCTGCCTCTCACTACCTGGCAGAGCGCAAGTCATTCATAACCTTGGGAATGTAATTGTTGACTTCCTCCTCCAGGTCAGTCACAAAAGCGAGAAATAAGACACATCTCAGCTTGCTATGGTGCTTGCCATCTTGAGTTGCCACCTTTGACGCAGAATCTTTGACAGGTTTTTCTCATTGTCTCAGTGGATGTCATCTTTGGTTTTCCCTGATCTGAGTGTCTCACTACACCTTCCAGCAACTCCAAAAAACATAATTAAACAGGCACTTTAGCACCCAAGCTGTCACGATCTGGGCTTCCAATAATGTTAAGATAAATTTCAAGTCTCCTAAAACGGAATCTCAGCACCTCAAGGATGGAAGAAGGCTCACACACCATGTTTTCTAAGCAGGACTTGATTTTAAAATTTCTCCCAGAACATCACAGAAAGTCACCTTCCTGTCCCTGTGCCTTGCCTGACCTAGAGCAGCTGCTCACTGCACCTTCGTCCAGCTGTTGACTGGCAAATGTTTTCTGAGCAGTACATATCTGCACTGTAATGGGCAGGATTTTAGGAGCAGGAGACACAGAAATAAATAAACAAGCAGAGCCCAGCACTCATGGAGCTCACGTTTGGGTAAGGGTAGGCTGACAATGCACAAACGAGTAGAAAACAAGTTCTGCACGAGGTAGCGATGGATTCTTTGAGGGAGAAAGTAGTAAGGAAAGGCAGGAGGGGAGGGTATGCTGTGGGATGGTTTGGGTGTGGGGCTTCCAGAGAGGAGACAAACACCTGATGAAATGGCATCTGAGCAGAAAACTGGAAGACCTCAGGGTAAATACATGCTGCTCTCCAGTGACAGCAGGGGCTCTGCCAGGGGGCGGCGAGAGCCCTACTTTATGTTAGTTCTGATTGTTGCACGTGGTCATTGGTTTCTGTGGGTGAGTTTTACCTCTTCCTAAATCCCTGGAGGTTATGGCTTTTCCTGAGGTCTGCTTTTGTTAACACTCTTTGAGAAAAAACATAACATCATGGATTTGTGAAAGGGCCAAAGTGTATCAAGAAATGGGATGCGAAGTCTTCTGGAGGAAGATGTAAACACGTAAGGAGGAGGCGAGAGATAAAAATGCATCTGAATTGTTTTCTTACATTATTGAAGCTAATATTGGGACTCAACTCATGTTTGTCTATGTCAGACTCCATGTAGTAATTTCCTTTAAACCATTAGTTGGACTTTAATATGGATCTCAACTCTCTGACTAGGATTTAAAGTCTCTGTATCAATACAATGTAATCTCAACTGCCTCCTCCCTGATCTCCCCATTTTTTTGTTCTATTTTAATCAGAAAATAAAGTTAGTTAAATACTGAGAAAAAAAAAATGCATCTGATAGAGTCTTCCTTGGTTTCTCTGTCACAATTGTGCTCATTTTCCCGTTATGTCAAATCTTGCAGGTAGTCAGCAAATCTTGAGATTATCTTAGGGAAGAAATGGAAGTCCCACTCAACCTCAATTAACTAATTGACAGAAGTGGTGGTACTAAAATGAATGGGTCACAGATTTTTGATAAGGGAATGGTCAAAGGTCATTTAGAGTCTCCCCGCATTAGGGATGGACTTAGCGAGAGGGACAAGGGCTCTTGCCAAGCATGTTTAGTTCTGTTGTTAGAGTCAGAACTTCAGCTGGATACAGAGCTGGTCTGACCCAGTACCGCAGGGTTTTTGTGTGACATCCCGTTTCCAATAGCTATTTCCACATTTAATAATTTTGTTCTTTATTCCTGTTCCCAAAGAGGGCTGCTCAGATGTCCCTGCATGACCCAGCGGGTGTGAGGCCCCCATCCCTTGTGAGTTCGTCAGCGAGCCAACTTCGTCACGATGGCTGGACAGGCCCCAGAATCCATGATGGAGAAACGATGCCGGGTGTACAAATTAGCACAACTGCCTCTGAATCAGAGCCAAGTCATCAGGAAGCTGGCCGCTTTCCAGGGTAAAAGTGGGGCACACTTGTTGAGGTGCATTCCCTGGGCATGGGGGTGGGAAACGCTCTTGGTTTTCTTAGAGAATGGGGACCCCAAAATACTTGGTCTTCAGAAAGTTCTGCTGAAGACGAGTTGACATTTCCCTAAAACCAGCGCTTCTGTTCCTGGCTTTGCAGAGGAGGGCAGAGAGGTCATTCCTGCTCCTTCTGCTTGGTGTGTCTTGTGTTGGAGCATCTGGAACACTCCGCCACAGGGCCACATCTCCCACAGGAGTGTGCATATGTGTGTGCGTGTGTGGACGCATGTATGTGTGTGGATGCGTGTGCTGTGGATGCGTGTGCTTGTGCATACACGTGTGGGCATGTATGTGTTCACGTCCTCTGGCGTCGCTCAACCCGGGTCACCTTCTCCTTCCCCATCCCCAGCGTGGTCCCAAGGCCCAGCCAGGACAGCACAGTGGACGTCAGCTTCAGTGGAACTTCCAGGAACAGCAGTTCCAAAAGACTGAAGATGAAAAAGTCGCTGAGTGGTGGGTGCAAACCCTGTGGCCTAATGGCGGGGAAATTCTTGCACCTCCAAGATGACCTTGGGCTCTCCTGTTCCATTTTGTCAGCAGAAGGGAGTGGGGGCAGCAGCCCTCCCCCATTGAAGGGGTAGAGGGGGACTCACTTAGGAGAGCTTCACCTGCTCATATGTCAAGATGAATTTTTGAGCATTTTACATTCTCCTTACTTCCCAAACTGGTGCCGTGACTGGACCTGGTGAGTGACAAGTCCCAGTAATTTATCATGAGTTCCGCGACCTCCGGAGCAATCCATCAGCACCAGAGCAAATCAACAGAGCAGTGGCAACCCTGCTGTTTGCCCACAGTGTATTTCTATCAACTCCCCAGCATCTGGATCCAATACTGATATCCCCTCTCACTCATTCATCCCATTCAAAATCTATTTATTGAGTCTCAAGCACAGAAACATTATTATTTTTACGCGCTCGTCCGGATGTGCAGCATTCCTTCAGTATGTTCTGTACCTTCTACGGACACTATAAATATTGTGTGCAGAAGAACCCCAGGCTGGCTGGTTTTGTGCATGCCTGTCCAGCCGCCGTGCCGCTGGGTTTTGTTCCGCTAAGCTCCCCTCCCAACACTCTGCCTTCCCAGGTGTAAGGCACGTGGCCAAGGCCCAGCCAAGGCCAGGGCGACTAAGGCAGGGGCCTCTCCCTCCCCTCAGAGCACCCTGTGGTCTGGGGGAAAAGGCAGGCGTGTCTGTCTAGGCTTCGCTCAAGGACAGTGGCTCATTGTCATAAATCCATGGAAACAGGGAGAAAGGAGTGAGTAGTTCTAACTGGGGGGGGGGTCGGAAAAGATGCATTTCAGTCATGCGTGAAAGACCAAGAAGGGTCTGGATGGGCAAAGATGGGGCCTGCCCAGAGTGGGGGAGACAGAAATTCCAGAAAGAGGAAAGCATTTGAAGAAGACATGCTCAGCCCTCTTCTCGCCCATCAGCACCCCTCTCCCTCTCTCTACCCCCTCTCCCCCCACCGCAGCCTCCATCCTTGGAACTAAAATAATCTTACAAGCTGGAGGCAATGAAGGGAAAAGGGAAAATGGAGCCATTTGTCTTGGTGTCATATTAGCTGCCTCCCCAAGCCCCAGATGGCAAAGGGAGGAGGTGCCGTAGAGGGTGCAGATGGGACATTCCAAAGAGCTCAGGGACCACCCGGCAGCCGGTGGGTCCCACCCCCACTGCTGGCCAAGCTTTCCCTGCCCAGCTCAGGTGCAGACCTCCAAAGAGAAGTCCCAGGCTCGCCGTTGACTCTTTTTGCAAGGATGGCCGGGTTACCAGCCTCTGGCCTTCGGATCCTAGACCCAGCAAGAGGGGAAAAGAGAGGACAGTGACTCGGCCTGGGGGCTGCAGGAGGCTCATCACTGGAGTGTGGCCACTGGGCTCTGATCTTAGCCTTACCTCACTGTCACACCCAGACCACTCCAATGTCAGGTCCCTTGTAGCTCTGATAGCACCCTCCGGTCAGAGGTTGGTGGTCTGGCTGGCCCCCTCTTCACCCATCACCCAGAGAGCCCGACACCAGCCTCACTGCCTCAGAGACTCAGGGAGCCCCCAGGCTCCACTCAGGCCCTTTTCCAGAACCTACTATGCGTGGGCAGCTCAGGTCTCACCCAGTCCCTCTCACTTGGTGTCTGACCTTGCTCCCCCACTGGCTTTTTTCTTTTTTAATTTACTTGTATCTATTTTAACACACAACCCCGCCCCATTTTTGCTGTTTTGTGTCCATTCACTGGGCAACTCTCTGTGTCTGCCTCCTGCCCTCTCTTCTCATCCTTCTCCTCCTGTCTTCACCAGGATTCAATCCTTGGAAACTCCGATGTGGGAGGGAGACGTCCTACCGCCTGCGCCACCTTAGTTCCTGGCTTTTTGGTGAGTCTCGTCTTGGCTCTCCCCTGTGTCACTCTCCTGTTATGTCATCGTCTTGCCGCGTGGCTCGGTGGGTCCAGGTGGCTCACCTGCTCGCAGGGCCTGGCAGCCCGTGCACCTTCTATATTTTCCTTTTTCAAATTTTTACCAGGAGGTCCCGGGGATCGAACCGAGGTCCCTCCATATGGGAGACGGACGCCCTACCACCCGAGCCACATCCGCCCCCCTGCTGTATCTCTTAAGGTTGACCAAAGATACCTAGAGTTACAGTCATTTCCCATACAGGATGGTCATATAATAAATCAGGCTTAGTTTATCACCAGCATTCCAAAAACCAGACCTAGGGAGAAAGACTAGGTCTGGGGACACAGGCAGGGTTTCTAATACAGCGAATGTTTAGCCTGCCCTGATCCCCACTGGCTTTTGCTGTCACATCTTGGACGCACCTGAGCCACATACTCTGCTTTCACTCTTCCGTTCAGCAACTATCTATAAAGCCCCTACTGTGCACCAGGCACAGCCTCCGAGGATGGTGAGAGCTGGAAGAGCTGTGGCCCTGCCCCAGCGAAGCAGCTGGCGCCTCTCGAGTATTTTCGTGTCTCAGACGTGGTGCATCGAGCTGGCATGCACTGATTCACTCACAAGTGAGAACAAGCAGATGGGCGCAGCACACCTAGAAACAGAGGCACCCCCAGGCGCCGTGGCGCGAAAGCAGGCCCCCGCTTCCATCCCCGCAGCCTGGGTTCCGGGTCTTTGCGCTGAGCTAAATGCTACGCGGCTTCTCAAAGCGGGACAGTCTGACGGGAGAGGCAGGCAGTAAAGGAGACACACGACCTGGGGCGCAGGGCCTGAAGGACCCAGAGCTCAGAGCTGGAGTGAAGGACGGGGACTCTCGAGGATGGGGAGGTCAGGGCCTCGGAGGACGTGACCGTCAAGGCCAGATCTGGAGAACAAAGAGGAGGCAGCGGTGCCAAGGAAGAGAGGAGGATGTGGGGCAGAGAGGTCAGCAGGCGAAAGCCAGGCTGGAAGCAGCTGCACATGTCCAGAGACGGGACGGGCAGCTGCCGCCCCTGGTTCGTGCTGAGCAAAGGAAGGTAGCAGGAAATAAGGTCCAGAGGTGTGGACAGGACTTGGAACATCATCTCAGGAGCAATACAAAGCTGTGAAGACTTCTGCCAGGGTGGGGGCCACCTGACAAGCTCGTGATCATCACTGTGTAGCTGAACTGGGCAGGCCGGGGAGAGGGAGATGGACCTGGATGGGACAGGGAGGGGCTTGGAGGGAGTAGAGAGAACTGGATTGGAGGTGGGGAAGAGGGAAGTTCAAGCAGGACTTGGATTCTGACTTTAGCACTGGGGAAAAGGCAGCAACTTTATCTGAGATGGGGAGAATGAGGCAGCTTGAGTTTGGAGAGTCCTGAGCCTGGTGAGCTGGGAGGGCGCTGTCCTGTAGACAGCTGGACAGATGGACCCTGGGAGGGGTCGCCTAGGGATGCATTGAGTCCACAGAAGTGGGCGAGGTCCCTGAGGCAAGACACGCAGAGAACGGAAGGGGCCTGGGATGCTTAGAACCAGGCGGGAGAGTCGCCAGCAAAGGGATGGAGAGGAGGGGGCCAGAGAGGTGGGGAACGGCAGGAGGCTGAGAGTCCCGTCGAGCCAGGTGGGGACAAAACAGAGCATGGTCTTGGCTGCAGGGGGCCACTGTGACCTCAAGTCTGCTGGAAAAGTGAGGATGGGAAGGAAGGAGGCCAAGGGAGGGGAAGGACCAAGACGATGCGAGAGGACAACTGTCCAGAGATGCTTGTCTGGGAGAGGAAGCAGAGGGAAGGAGTGGGGTGACGGGGAATGGGAGGCCCCAAAACATGGCTGGATGATGGTGTGACCAATCTATTAGAGAAACAAAGAGAAATGGCACAGAAGAAAGTGGGGGGGGGCAAAGGCAAGGAGCCCTGGGGGGCTGGGACCCAGAACCGGGGCCGCTAGGCTCAGCCAATAGAAATAGGGGAATCTGCTAGGGGGTGGATGTCCAAGTCCTCCCGGTCTTCAAAGGCCTGATTTGGAAATAGGGTCTTTGAAGATGGGGTCAGTGAAGCTGTGGCCACACTGGAGATAAGACTGGGGTCCTTATCAGCAGGGGGAGGACACACAGACATACAGACACACATGCAGGAAGACGCCCGAGGAATGCCAGGGATCACCAGCAAGCACCAGAAGCCACAGGGAAGGATTCTCACCTAGAACCTTTCGAGGGGGCCAGCCCTGCCACCGTGATTTCAGGCTTCTGGCCTCCAGAACTGGGGGGCAACAGATCTCTGCGGGGCTAAGTGCTTTTGAGCCTTTGTTAATGGCAGTCCCGGGAAACTAAGACAGAAGCCCAGATAAACTCGAATTTTAGATAAACATCAAATATCTTTGCAGCATAAGTATATCTCATGCAATATTTGGGAAATACTTATGCTAAAAAATACTCAGTGTTTACTGAAATCCAACCTTAGCCGGATGTTCTCTATTTTGTCCAGTGACCTCGTCAAATCCAGTTTGTCTGTGTAGGAGGCACGGCACTGCCTCCTTCAGACACTCACACCTTCACTCCACAAATGTTATGGTGCTGCTATGATACAGCTAAGGCCGACCTGAGGACACAGTGAGAAACCAGACTGGCAAAGCCCAGCTCACACAGAGTTTGTTTTCTAGCATGCAAGGTGGACAATAAACACATGAACAAATTCAGAAAATTCAAGCAGATTAAAGGAGGCACAAAGCACTGGGGTGGAAGGGAAGATGGATGTCGACACTGGTAGGTGTTTAGATTCAGAGTTAGCAGTCGTAGCAGCAAGTCCCTCCCGATACACACTAAGACCCCCTCTTTAGCTGTTAGATGATCTCGAGGGCCCAAGAACCAAGCTGACCTGTCAGACTCGCCTTTGGCTGCCTGACTCAGAAGAAAGACACGCATCAGTCTTGCATCCTTTTATCCAAGACTGTCATCAACTCTAATAGGTAGAGGGCCCTGCTCATACATCCTCACAGGTCATGTGACCCCAGGCCAGAGCTCCCCTTCCCACTCCAAAGCTCTGGTCAGTTGGCTATGACACTGCCCATTGGCCTCCCCCCTGCTCCGGCCACCCTCCCTCCACCTTCCGTTCTGGAATGTTCTGCTTCTCCCAGTGTCCCTTGCCAGGTGGCCAGGAGCACAGCCAGGTTGCCTCTCCAGGCTCCTGCCCCCCTCTCTGGAGGCAGCACCCCGGAAGCTGGGCCTGGGGAGGACAGAAGCAGAGGCACTCCTGGATCACACCCAACCCCAGCTCTCTGGAGAATGCACAGACCAGGGGCCAAGGGCTTGTTTCAGGCCACGGAGCCCGTGTTTCATGCCATCCCTTTTCCTAGCTGAAGTCCCGTCTCCTGGGAATCACCTAATTAGGCTGCCGGAGCCCGAGGAGGGAAGTGGAGTGGAATTCATTCGCAGCCCACCACACTCTGGTTATTGGATTTTTCTAGCTCACTGCTGTGGGTTTTTTTGATCGATGAGCGCGAAGGGATCTTCGCAGGGAGATGGAAAGAGAAGGGCCTGGGGTGGCATGGCCGCTTCCGGTCCTGCTCTCTGGGCGGCCATCTGGAAGGTGCGAGGCGGCCACTCTTCCCGAACTGCGTAAAGGTCTGCGACGTCTTCCTCTGGGCGGTGGACAGGCCTCCGCGGCGGCGCTGAGCTCTCCTAACTTGCTTTGGCTCTCAGCAGATGGAGGAATTCGACTCTGCTTACAGCAAGAGAGGAGCCCCTGAGGTCTCGGGGGAAGCATTAGCTCCAGACCCTCACTCAGGTCCAGAAGCGGGGCTGCGACTGGCTGGATGCCCGCTTGCTGGCCTCTCACCGACTCCTGCCCACCCCTGCCGCCTTGAACTACACACGCTCACCAGCAAGGATACGGGCTGGCAGGCAGGGGGTCCGGATGCCCAGGAGCCCCAGCCCTGAGGTCCCACGGACCCACGAGCGGAGGCTCCCTCTCCTTGTGTGCTGGATCCACGGGTCCAGCTCCGTCTTTGTGGCTCGCGTGGCACGTGGAAGTCACAGGACATGATTCCACCCTCACCTGTGGCCAAGAGGTTACTGTGATGAGGCAAGTGACGTCCTTTGAACAGCCGCCCAGGACAAGCATGCAGCTCTCGGCTCCAGGGTTGTCGCAGCTTCCACAGGGATCGGCCTCCCGGCCCAGAGGATGAGCTGGCGGCCTCACGCGGCTCGGCCCCCTCCCCCTCCCCTCCTCGCTGACCTTCGCTCGGCAGATAGCTGTGGCGAGGTCCCACGGGCCTGGGCCCCTCCCAGGGCTCTGCCTCCCCCAGCACCCCACCCCGCAGCCAGCGGCCCCGCCGGAGACCCTCCCTGCACCCCCGGGCTCAGGCTTCCTTCCCCACCACCCGGGTCCTCAGCTCTGCCCATCTCTCCCCTCCCCCTCTCTAGGCCGAGCTCGCGTCATCCGTTCCTCGGCTGCTGCCACTTAAACAGTGTCCCCACACCCATTCCCGGACCACCCCTCAACCTGGAGGTGCTCCTCTCCAGCAGGCCCTCTCTGCCCACCATGCCCCACGCCCCTCTGCCTCCAGCCCTCGAGCTCTCCTTCCCTGGCAGGGGCCCCCAGGCCTCGCCTCACACTGGCTCTGGCCCCAGGCTCCAGCGCCCGCTCCCTTCGCAGCTGTGTGCAGGTAAGCTCTGGCCAGAGCGAGAGGAGGTGAGGGAGCACTTTCAGGCCACTCCGCAAAGAAGAAACGCTCTCCATCCGGGGCCCCTGCCCCTTGCCGCCAGCTGGAATGTGGACATCCCCAGGCCCACCAGAAGCTCCCCCGTCAGAGAGGGAAGGCCCCCGGGCCTCTAGAAGGCACCTCGGAGCTCAGCCGCCGCGCACACCTGGACACCTGGCTGACCACACTTCAACCTACCGGACAAACAGAACTTCCCTCGGGCCCGAACGGCTCCTGCCTGGTCTCTATTAAAGCAGCCGCCCGTTGTTGTAAGGATAAGCGTCCCCTCCCAGCCCTGCTTGCCCCGGCCCCCTGGCCTGCAGCTCCAGCCTCCCTGCGGCCTCTCCCGGCCCCTCTCATTCCTTTTGAACGCCCTCGGAGCACCCCTGGCTCTTGCACCTGCCCCAGGGCCTCTGCACGAGCCAGGCCCACTGCCTGCCCACCCCGCCCCGCTCCACAGGGTCAACGCTGACTGCTCTTTCGGGTCTTGGCTCCGCAGCCTGCTTGGAGCGCCAGTGGGGCCGCCTTCCTCCCGCGGCAGGCATGCACTTCCCTGCTCCTGGGGTGTAACCTGCTCTTACTATGACATTTTCGCTTGTCTGCTGAAGGCCTCTCCTCACCGCGAGGGCAGTGCTGGGCCCGTCTTGCCCACTCTGCAGCTTCAGGGCCTGGACGGCAGAGAAGGTCCTCCCAGAGCGGCCGTTATGGGGTACCTGGATGCTCACCTTGCAGGGAGGAAGCAGAGCCGGGAGCCGCCACCTGGCCAGCCCAGCTCGGTCCTCTGGTTTCTGCCTCGCCTCCCTCTTGTCCCCCCTTCTTCTCCCCCTCTGCCCCTCTGCTCTGGGAGCCTGCCAAGCTCCCCCAAACCGCACTCCCCAATAGTCCGTGGCCGGTGGGCTGCAGCGGCTGCCCTTGTGGCCGGGCTGGGTCCTGCCTCCTGCAGCCTCTGCCCGGGTGGAGCAGCCAGGAGGCAGGATCCGCCCTAAAGGGCTGATGCCGTCCAGCAGGAGCAACATGGCATCACCCATGACAAAAGGACCTGGCCGCTTGTGGCAGAGTCACGTGGGGCCGTGGAGCCTTGGGGTCATCCGGCGTGGGGTCACAGGTCAGGAGGCCTCATAGGTTTCGCGCAGCCACAAATTGGGAAGACTTGGAGCTGAGCTGCCCCAACTGAACGCCCCGACGCAAGTTGCACGCTTGGCCTGTGGGCGCCTGCCGCAGTGGGGTGGGCTGCCCCCACGGTGAGCCGATGCCCTGCGGCCCCTGGCACCGCACGCTCTGCACAGTTCAGGCACTGCGGCGAATGGGCGGATGCTGGGCCGGGGGATGGGCGTCCAAGGGGCTTCAGAGTCCCAAGGCCACAAGGTAGGGGCTCTGCCCCCCCAGCAGCAGCCCAGGGGTCAGCCAATGGCAGAGCCTATGTTTCTTTAAATTTTAACTTTTGTTCTCGAGGGGAAATTCACATCACACAAAATTACCTATTTTAAGGTGTGCGTTTGGTGCACGCTTCATTTCCTTCCAAGTCTTGTGCAACCACCAGCTCCATCAAATTCTGAAACATCTTCATCACCCCCAAAAGAAAAGCATGGACCTGCTGAGCACGTGGAGGCCGCCGTCCATGGCGGGCTCCCCTTAGCACGGCGCGCAGCTTCCACCATGCGCGCCTCTTTGCCTTTTCTTTGGAGGGCAGACGGGCAGGTGTGCCAGGCAGGTGCATGACCTGGGGTCCAGGACGCAGCCCTGGCTCTGACCACTGGCCAGCACTGCCTCCTGAGAGGAATTGCCCGGCACCGCTCACCCTCTCCCTCCAGAACCTGGGCAACGCTGGCTCTCCTTCCCAGAGGCCAGCAGGACGGGGAAACTGCTCCAGGTTCGTTCATGTGAGCCTGGGGGTGGGGGTACCCGAAAAGGTGTTGCTGTAAATACTCCTCTCCCCCCCTCAATCCATCCGTCATTCCAGCCAAAATGGAAACGTGCGGTTCACATCTCATTAGAGCTTTTTTTGAAATATCAGCCTTCTGCATCTCCTGCAGCCCCCTCTCGTCTCATCGGTGCTGACTCTCTTCAGAGACTCAGAGCAATTTGTTGCCATAACAACCCTCTCTCCCACTCCAGAACGTTTAAATACCAGCTTTCTCCAGCCTGGCTCTTCTCAGGGGACTCCTTGCAAAGTGACTTCAGCCAGGAGAGGGGGTGGCAGCTCTTGGTCCTCTCGCTGTTGCTGGGATGTGGAGCCTCCAGGTAGGGGCCAAGTGCATTCTCCCAACCTGGCCCAGAGCAGCTCTTAGGAATGGCTCCACTCCCTCTTTCCCCTTGGAATTCCAGAACCTAGTGTAGAGCTTTTTCATTGGAAAGAAGCGATCGAAAGCCAGAGTGGGAAGTTCACTTAAGGTTATTTTCCCATTGGGAAACTCAAGGTGCCGAGGGGTAGGCTGCATCGAAGGCAGCGGAACAGTCGTGCCCCTTCCAGGTGCGAACCCAGATCCTGATTTTCCTGCCACTTCTTGGGTCTCGCGTCGACCCTCTGGGGGCTTGTGGCCCGAGACTTACATCACCTCCCAATCAGAGGGCGACGGAGCCCAAGGGTCAGGCCCAACCCGGGCTCTGCATGCTCGCCCCAGGGCTCCTGGGGGCACGGGGCTCGGGTGGGTGGGGCGCAGCTCCATCTGCGAGCGGGGAGGATGCTGAGAAACCCACAGATGAAAGGAGACTCCCATGAACTGCATGATTCATCCTGGAAAATCCGCTAACATAGAAATCACCCTGTCCGCCCAGCTTCGACGAACTCTGTGCCTTTCCCTTCCCTATCGATAAAGCCTGGATGATATGTTCATTCTGGGAAGTGCTTTCGCCCCAGCCCGGGTCTTATTTATAAGTCAATCCTGACTTTTAAACAGAGGTTGTTAAATGCCAATGGCTTTGATTTTATTTTTAAATCAAGTTGAAAGCTTTCAAAGCTCATAAGATAAAACCTTTGTTGGAGGACTTGCCTTTTCAACCTATTTCCTTCAAGAACTTTTTTTTAAAACCATAACTGTCGCTTATAAGCTGTAAATTCTGTCCCTGGCCTCACTTATTCAGTTGCATAACCTTGTTATGTTAACATAAAAATTAAACACCAAAGATGAATCAGCTAAATTGGATTCATTTAGATGGACCAAGCTGCCGTGGCTTGACCAATAGGGAACGGCCTAAACGGAGCCATGGAAGGAATTTGCTCCATCAGCGGGAGCTTGACTTGAAGACCGGAAAGGAGTTGGACCCGAGGAGTGGAGAGCCGACTTTCAGGGTCGGTGTGATTTCCAGTGCTCTTGTTATACATGCCAGGTGGTTGGGAAAGTGAGGAGTGGGGACAGCCAGCAGGTGCTACAGGGGAGCCCTAGAGGGTTCTCGCCAAGGCACCTGGGCAGAAGCGGCACCCGGGACTCCCACTTCCGCTCTCGCACTGGGCAATTTCAAAGCGCCTGTCCATACACTATCTCCTTTGAGTCTCCCGAGAGTGCAGCCAGGTGGGAGGAGGCAGGTCCTGCTGTCCCCTCTCCACAGACTCTAGATGAGCTTAGAGACTCCCACAAACATGGGCTCTGGCAAATGGAATAGAACTGGAGCCAGGTCTCCCCATTCATTATTAGACCAGCCGAGGCTTGGATCCAATCACCCCAATTCCTGGCCTGCACCACTGTCCCCAAAGTTGGTCCCTTCCCCCCTCCTGCCCCTCCTCTGGCCTCCGGCCACCCTCACTGCTTCTTCCTTGAATAGATCGTGACCTCGAAACCCTGGGCCTTGGTGCAGTGTAAGACCGAAAGCTGAGGTCCAGGAGTAAGCAGTGCATTGACATCTGGTAAAACCAGAGGATCTCATAAGCTCTAACCACACATTCCCTTGCCCCCCTGCTCCTATGGAGAAGGTCCCCAACCAAATAACCCACCTTGCCACGGGGATGAGGCACGGTGCCTGCTTAACCCTGAGTAGCAGGTTTCGGTTTCCTGCCAGCCCGTGGAGTTACTCAAGCAAGCCAATCCTTTCCTCCCTAGGGAACCAGGGGGCATCACCCCTCTGGTTACTGCAAAGCCTACCACCCTGCTCCGAGGGACGCCACTGTGTGGCCCTGCACGGTGGGCTGCGTCCTTCTCCCTGCCCTGTAAGCTTATGTGCCCATAAACTGCTGTCCGTCCCCTCTGCCCAGTTTTGGGGCTCCCTCCCTCACCAACAGGGCAAAGAGGAGAAGATGAAAACACTTGGCATGTGTCTGCTCTCCTTCTTGAAGTCTCTTTCCTCAGCCTTGGGGGCTCATTTTAGAGTCCCTGGATTGGGTGTCTTCAGCTGTGCTCAGAGATCTCCGTGTTGTTCTCTCATGACACATTGTGCTCTTTAAATCGTCTGCCTGCCCCTCTGTCCACTGGGTTCCAAGCCCCTGGAGGGCAGAGAATGGGTCCTACTTCCAAGGTGGCGCCCACAGGGACCGCACACACATGACTCGAAAGACGATGCATGGATAGATTCTGGAGGTTCCTGGCCAGTGGGGTGTGGGGATCTGGTTCACTGTGGCAGATACCCGAGAGGATGTCTCAACAGGCTGAGCAACAGCTGCATCCTGCGCGTCTTCCATTCCTTCCAGAGGCAGCACTTTACCCTTTGCTGCCTGTTAGCTTACAGCAACATGGGGCTAAAGTACTTGGCAGATTTCAGTTCCTGGAAGACGTGGGTGCTTGTGCTGACCTTTGGAATCTTCTCGCTGGACTGTGGTTGAACTCACAGGGCCGACCGCAGCCATTTCTCCTGGTGTTGAGTCTGGGAGAGGCAGTGGACAAGCAGGGTGGACAACACAGTGTGTGATGCAGTGAATACTGTTCTGGGAGGTGGCAAGGAGGGGCAGGGGAGGGTAGAGGAGGGCCAGCTGGCTCTCCTCTCACCTCTCATTTCCACTTCCCATTTCAGGAGCACAAGGCTGGAGAGTTGGGTCATAGTGGGAGACATAAAATATTACTAAATTAAGCCTCTCAAGATGTTATAGAAGACTCATTTTACTCCTCTTTTAAAGGTGAGGACAGTTGCTCAACCCAAGGTCAGAGAAAGGCATTGGGGCAGAGTCAGCTCCAAATTCTCTGACCTGACTGTTCCCACTGCTCCCCACTGCTCAGCTCAGGCAGGGGAAGGTGGCATTGTGCTTCTTTGGATGAAACAGGATGTGCTTTCTACCTCCCAGGGCTGCTGCTTGGCATTTCTGCCTGTGTCCCTAAATCTACCACACACAAGAGGCCACAATCCAGATCTCTCAAGTTCAGGAACTTGGCTAGCATTGAAGCAGAGAGGAACATTTGGAGGCCAAGGAACGGAAAGGCATCTGTGGTTTGATTCCTTGGGGAGAGGGAGCATCATGAAAACATGGGAAGTTTTCATCATGTCCTGGGACTGTAGGAAAGAACAGACAAGGCTAGACAGGGCGAGATAAGTGCAAACACATGGCCTTGCTGGAGAAGTGACTCCTGAGGATGGGACAGTAACAAACCCTCCGCAGGTGGGAAGGAACTCTCACACCGTGACAGGTTAAAGATGGCTGCAAATTCTTCACTACAATCTCACTGAGGTGGACCTCTCCTCCTCTTGAATATGGGCAGATGCTAGTGACTTGATTGACTGGTAGAATGCAGCAGAAGGGATATCTGGGGCTTTTAAGGTAAGAGCATAAGATTCCTCGCAGCACCACATGGGTCTTTTGGAATTCTTGCTCAGAGGGAAGTCAACTACCATGTAATAAACCTTATTACCCAGAAATTGCCTTGTTGTGAGAAACCCAAGCAACGTGGAGAAGCCCTGGAGGATGGGGAAAGAGAGAGAAAGGCCAGGGAACGCCAGGGCACTGGCGGTGTAAGTGAAGGTGCCATCGTGGAAGGGGACCCTTCTGTCCCAGCTGATACCACATCAATTGGAGACTCACCCTCCAGCAGAACCCTTCCTTGATTTCCAACCAATAAGACCATGATCAAAGATGGTTGCTTTGAAGAGCCTCTAAGTTTCAGAGGCTCAGAAAAAGATACGCAGACCAGGAGCTAAGATTCCAAATGTGCCTGGGGGTTAAAAGAATTAAAGTGAAAATCCGAAAGATAAAGTTGGCTAATAATACACTCTGGGTAATCCCTCCTTCTATTCTTTTTACCCAGTAAATGTCATGCTTCAAGGGAGTATAACTAAGGAAAGTTCAAAGTAATAATATCAGAAATCTGCCTCTTTTTTTTTTCTTTTGACATTTTATTGTGATATGAAATTGGAAGAAGATGAAGGGGCTAATGCGTGTATTTGGTTCCTTTTGTTGGTGTTTCAAAGGCTCTCATTAGCAGCAAGTGTGCAAATATTTAAGTTGCTACTGTTCTAAATTGAGCCATGCTGCAGACACGGTGACACCGTCCACACCCACAGCCGAGAGCCTCCTTGATAGGTCTCACATCATGATGCCCTGGACTTAACCCAACCAGAAACACACCCAACTACAGTTGTTTCTCAGCCAGGAGATCCCCACCTCTGTCCTTCAGCAACTGCAGGGCCACCTTCCCCATGGTCTCCAGAAACTCGGTGGGAGCTGTCTCCTTAGGTGCATGCCACTCTGGGGGCCAATGGGAG
>JAKSZT010053883.1:632378-643370 GCA_026826555.1 Tolypeutes matacus | reverse complement strand
CTTCTCTGGCACATGCCACTCTGGGGGCCAATGGGAGCTGTCTTCTCAGGTGCATGCCACTCTGGGGACCAATGGGAGCTGTCTTCTCAGGTGCATGCCACCCTGGGGGCCAATGGCAGCTGTCTTCTCTGACGCATGCCACTCTGGGGACCAATGGGAGCTGTCTTCTCTGGCGCATGCCACCTCTGCGGGCCAATGGGAGCTGTTATCTCATTCACATGGCACGTCTGGGAACCAATGGGAACTGTCGATCTCAGTAACATTGCATCTTTGGGAACTAATCACATGACTTAGAAAACTCAGTCACAGGTTACCTCTGGGAGCCAGTGGCAGGTTTTGTTCTAGGGCAGCTTTGTCTGGAGGAAAATAGAGCTATGAAGACCTGTCATTTTTAATCCAAGTGAAGATAACCCTTTGTCATCATATATATCAGCCAGCACGGCTTAGACTCCTGCTGGGGAACCGGGGGCACATCGGCTCTGACTGGCTGGCAGAGTGAGCTGCGCTCTCTGAGGTCTGGCTCTGTTTGTCCTTGTTATTTTTGGCTTGCTTTGTTGTCATTTTTAATGGCAGACTCCTCCGAGCATTATCGCTACCAGCTCATGCCGAGTTCTCGATGTTCCCAGGCAGAGCGAGAACGTGATCGGTTGCCTGATGCTCCCGATTCATACAAGTGCAAGCACCCAATCTGGCTTGGGTCAGCATCCATGACTAACGTCCGCCAGCAGGCTCCACGTTTCCAGGGCTTATCCAGCTAAGTTCTACTGAGCACCCTCAAGGAGATGCCACAGGAAGCCTTGAGCTCGGCCCTGGGACTAGAGAAGCGACAAGGGAGACAAGGTACACGCTTCATGTGGCTTAAATGCTCGAGGGGCAGATAGAAAATAAATTAGTAAATCGAAATGCAAACAAGATAAATTCCAGATAGTGAGAAGTGTTGGGGAGGGGGAGGTGGGGAAGGCCTATCTGATCAGGCCCCAGGGAAGACTGGGCTGAGGAGGCGGCGCTGACCCAAGTCCTGAGTGACAAAAGCCAAGTAGAGCTATTGGGGCCACCCAGACAGAAGGAACCACAAGGGCAATGAGAATGAGCATGAACCTGGGGTGTCTGGGGACCAGCAAGAAGGTCAGTATGGCTGGAGGACAGTAAGCAACAGGGAGAGTGGCAGTGCAGTCCTTTATCGTCCAGTCTCCGCTCAAACACCTCCTTGGCTTGACCTTCCCTGATCTACCTGTCCATAGAGCTGCCTCCCACTCATACCCTGGCCCAGCTGCTCCCATCACGTTACTGAGCTCTTCTATTTTCTTAGATGCTTCTGCCATTTTCTAAAGTATCTTAGTTATCTTAAGTGTTTATGATAATCTATTTCCCCCCTGGAGTGGATACTTTGTAGGGAAACAACACGTCTGCCTTTTTCACTGCCATATCCCCAGTGCTTCCTATGTCCTAGGTGCATAGTAGGTTCTCAAGAAATAATTGTTGGGTGGAAGTGATTGATCAGCCTAACAAGTCACCTTATTCATCAGTGGCTATTAAGGAAGCAATGATACAGGCCTGATCAGAGCAGATCTGTAACTTCTAGAAATAATTAAAGTCAATTTATGTTTGTCTTTGGCCTGGACAATCATGTTTGCCATGTGTAATAACAAGCAGAGACTCACTCACCTGCTGGATGCGTATGGTTTTCCAGGTTTGGCTGAGAAGTTGGTCAACTGTAGGGTGTAGGTATCTATGTTTCCATTTCATAAATTAAATGATAGGAGCTTGGAAAGGTTACTTGGAGCTGGGATTCAAACCCAAGGCTGACTGATGCTATAGCCTGTATCTTAGCCACCCTGCACAGCTAAACCCACACAAATACATGAACATATATGTTTTGATGGCCGTGTTGCCTCTTCCCTTGGATTTCCTTAGTGTATTTTGACACTCAACTGTTAAATAGATTTAAGCAGCTGAGCATGGTTGGTTTTTAGGCTGGTTTCTATTTCAAAGAGGCGGCATGAAGAGTGGCTAGCAATGTGTGCCCTCTGGGGCCGGCTGGTCTTGGCTCTATCCCGCCAGAGCCTCGGCACCTTAGGCACACCAACGCACCAAGCTTCAGTTTCCCCATCTGTAAAATAGATGAATAAGAAGAGCAAGCTCACAGAATTGTTGAGAGAATTAAATGTATTCATCTGTGAGAAGTTCTGCTTTCACCAGGAGGTAGAAAATTTCACAAGAACATTGTTCCCACCCTAAAAGACAGGAAAACCTGGATAATCTAACAAAATCATTACCTTTCTTGAACTCATCTGTGTAATAATTTGGTCTTACCCACACAGAAGTCTGGCCTCTGGCTCCTGGGAGATGATATCTAAACGCTTGGGACTTCCCAAGTGATCGGAGTGTCATCTTTACTTATGGTTGGCCCCTTGGACCACACCTTGCTAACAAGGTGACTCATATGGGCCCCTTGGGCCATGTGAGCCCTACATAATCAATCAATCAATCAATCATGCCTACACAATGAAGTTCAATTAGTCACTCAACTCTGAAGCTTCCCAGGTTGACATTTCTCTATGTGTATTATCACACACCAATGCTTGAAAGGTATCATGTCATGAGGACAATGAAGGCTTTGCATTTGGGACCCTCCTGGACCCCGCCTTGTGTATCTCCTCCTTTGGCTGATTCCAAACAGTATCTTTTCCATGTAGTAAAACATAACCATGAGTATAGTTGCTTTCAGTGAGTTCTGCAGTTAGGATCAGAAGTGAGGGTGGTCTTGTGTGGATTCTTTCCTCTAACTTTTGTACTTGGACCCTGTATTAGTCGGCCAAAGGGGTGCTGATGCAAAATACCAAAAATCTATTGGCTTTTGTAAAAGGTATTTATTTGGGGTAGAAGCTTACAGTTACCAGGCCATAAAATATAATTTACTTCCCTCACCAAAGTTTATTGCCATGTGTCGGGGCAAGATGGCTGCCAGTGTCTCTTCCCAGGGCTCCGTTTCTCTCTGGACTCAGCTGCTGTGCTCTCTCCACAAGGCCAGCTGTAGACTATCAGGCGAATGGCTCTGTCTCTCTCCCAGGGGCTTCTGCCATGTCTAAGGAGCCATTTCTATTCTTCTGTGTTCTACTCCTGTATGTTCACTTCCTGGGCTCCAGCTCAAAACTCTCAACTCTGTCCTTTGCCATGTCTTTTCTCTGTGCGTCCCTGCCCCTTGGTGAATCAACGTCCCACTGGCATGGCCCAATCAAAGTCCCAATCATAACTCAATCAATCAAAAGTGATACCTCCGAGAGACCAGTTTACAAACAAAATCCAATAACTATTTTTGGAATTCATAAACAATGCCAAACTGCCACAGACCCTATCTCCTTGCAGATGGAGTCAGAATTCTTGGGCAGACCTGGCAGTCTGGAGGACTTTGCCCTTAACCTCACAGTTTCGCTCACTCTGGGTATCAACAAAGAGCTGAAGCGGCAAGACAACCAGGTAAACTGAATTCCAAAGGGTGACAAGTCTCTTCAAGGAGTAATGGGACCCATAAGCTATAGTTCTTTGTCAGAGCACAAGAGGATAAGGTGTCCAAGATAAAGGTGGATAAGAAGAAAATGTCTAAAATTTCAACAAATTCTTAAAGACCGAATCTACGCTAACATGACAGTGTAGAATCTCTGGGAACCAGACATCAGGGGCACACATATTCACTCACAAGTGCTTTTTCTATGAGCCTCCTCTGAGGCAATTGTCAAAGACATCTTGGGAGTAAGGCAAGAGACCAGGAGAGACTTTTCTCCTTTGTGACACCCAGGTATGAAACCTGCAGAGAAGCAAAAGCCTTCCCCATCCATGGAAAAGAGTCAGTAAACCATTTGGACCCAGGATCCTGAATTGACACAAAGCAGAAGTCTGCTATCACATGCAGAATTGTAGGAAACTCTCTCCTACCCAAGACCTCCCTTCCTGAGCACACAGAAATTATGCTATTGTGGGGAGGGGCAGGCCACTGAGGAAGTCTCACAACCCTCAGGCCAGGTTTTTAGTGCCTGCATAAGACTGAGGCTGAAACATGGAGAATGCCCTCTGTCTACACCACCATTCCTCACCAAGTAACAAGCAATGACAATCTTCCACTGTGTGAGGGGCAGGAGCATGGAAAGGGACACCTGTTCCAAACACAGGCAGGCAAGGGCTGTAGAAAGGTGAGGGTGGAGAGTGACACTAAGAAAAACCCTCTAGCACCCTCGTTCCCATCTCTCTAAGCACAAGGTAGTAGTAACCCTTTGTTGGAGGAAGTTGAAGTCTGAGGTGCACTGAAAGTAACTATAGACATGACAAAAGTTAACCCCAGCTCAACTCCTGATTAGATTGACTCAATCTTTCATACCAATGGCATGATAGAAAAAAGCATTCCAATTTGGGGTATAAATAATATCTACTTCAGTCTCCACTGTTCCTCTAACACAATGTGTGACATTTAATTTAAAAAATCATTAAACACACACACCAAAAAACCATTGTCAAGAGATAAAGGAGTAAACAGAACCAGACCCGAAGATGACCTGTATTTTGGGACTATTGGACAGGGATTTTTAAATAATTCTAATTAATATATTTTAAAAATCTAGGGCAAAACGTAGACAAGATGCATGAACAGTTGGGGAATTCCAGAAGAGAAATGGAAGCTATGAGAAAGAGTCAAATGGAAATGCTGGAAATAAACATGATGATATGAGAGATGAGAAGTCATAGGTGTAAAGAACTTGGAATGGTACCTTGCAGACAGTAAGTATTCAGTCATTGTTAACTTATTATTCTAGAGGACAGGGAGAATGTCTTTTAGCTCCTCCCTCATGAGCTCAGCATTCAGCATAGATTTGACTCACTGCAAGTCCACAGGCAGGAATGTTCAAACAAACACACTTTCATTCACTCACAAGGAATGTATGACTAGATTCTTTCAGTAAAACACAGATAGATAGATGGAGAAAGAGAGAGAGAGAGAGAGAGAGAGAGAGGAGAGAGAGAGAGAGAGGAGAGAAATGATGTCGATCAATAGATACAGAGTTAGAGATAGAACTATATTCTTATAAATTGATATTAACTATATTATTGGGCTCTTACAGGCAAGGCGCTGTAGTAAATTCTTCACATGCAGTAACCATCTAAAGCTTCTCAATCTCCTTAGTTACTGGGAGGTGCTATGATTTTCACTTAGCAGATGGGAAATGAGGCCCCAGGGCAGAAAAGGTCACACAGAGTCCACTTTGATGGCAGCCAGCCTGCTCCAGCCCTGGAATCCTTAGCCCCTTCAGTGGCAATGTTCATTCCATGCAATTCCAACGTTTGACAGTTCTACCACTACCAGCTCTGTTGACTAACAGACCTCTGGCACTGATGAATCGGAAAACAGTATGTCCATTAATGATAACTGCTTGCAATAATGGAGTGCTTTCTAGAATGCTGCTAGTCATCATTCAGAGTACTTACTATGCATTAGCTCTTTTAATACTCCAAAAACCTTATGAAGAAGATTCTCTCATCATCTCCTTTATAGTTATGAAGAAACTGAGGCTCAGAGAGGTGAAATTACTTGGGACAAGTATCCCTGCTCTATTAAACCTCTACAGGAGGCAAGAAATTTCTGGAGAACCAGTAGACATTGTGTCTATGCCAGGGAAAAAGTTGCCTGAGAACAGTCAGGACGGAGGAGAACTAAACTGAGCTGACGGAACCAGTGGTATGATGACATCACTGAGCCTTAGAGCTAGCGCTGCCCTGCTTGGGCCACTTTGCCTTAGACTTTCGGTCCTTTGCAAGTGCCCTGGCTGAGAATCCAGATCACTCCTGGAAGGGCTTCAACTGAGAGGAGGAGTGGGCAGTAGAAGCATCCGGACCTCTGGTCCCCGGGAGAACCTGGAGTCTGCCTGCTCTGTGAGTAGACAGTCTGTGGTTGCCATGTGGAGCTCACCAACAAGGAGGCATGATCACCAGCCCCTGTGCTTCCTGCGAGACGGCCTGTCACCCCTGAAGCACCTGGAGTCTAAACTAACCCTAAAATTAACCCTTAGAAACTGCCTGCCTTTATCACCTTAACTTTTAATACCCCTGTCAGTATCATTGCCTTGCACTGAGTTTCTAAAGTATAAACAGAATTAGGTGGTGTCTTCTCTGGCCAGATGTCCCTGGGAGGTAGGCAATGAGAAGTGTGGTTGATGAGGCTGCCTTTCGGATTCAGACCCCAAGTCCCTCTTATCCTAAGTCCCTCGGAATTGTTAGAGCCACCTGATGGCTTCAGTGAACAGTCCACTTGGGACAAAAACTTGAGTTTCTTTTCTCTCTTCCAGGAACATGTAATGAACTTTCCCTATCCAATTTTGACCCAAACTCAATTTCCTAACTCTACCCAAGGACTTCAGTCAGGGTTACTCATTTAGCCTCTTGGTTTCAGGGCTCTTCCTTAAAAGAGAAAAGCGAATGATCCCCCCCACTTCACAGGAAGATGGCGAGAACTAGTCAATGTCTGTAAAGAGCTCTGCCATCCTCTGGTGTCGCTGATATCCAAGGATGAAGGCGTGAGTGATGGCGATGAGCACCATTGGAGGTGCTGCTTCAGGAGGGAGATGGAGAAAACAATCTTGCTTATTAGCTTTAGTTCTCAACCATTCTTACACGTTTTTACAATGTTATGTACAGGAATGTCAGCATCGTTTCTTTGAGGAAGCCACCCAATGTCAAGTTTCCTAAAAACGTTTGCACAAATCAAGCATGGGAAACAGCAGTCCATTTCTTGTCAACCAGAAAGCTCGTTGCTGTAGCTCCCCCTTCCTCCGCCTCAAGAGCAGTGTAGATCCACCTGCCCCTGCCTTCGTAAGAGAACGCCCTGCCCACCCTGCCAAGCCCTCCCCCAGGCTCTGGCCAGTCTTTGCGTTCTAACGGGCGAGCGCTGCCGTTTTACGAATTCGCCGTGTCCATCTGGAGAGCTGGTGTCCTAGCTCACTCACGCTCTTAGCCGGGTTTCTCTGTCATCAGCGGACCCGGGAAGGCACTCCGGGAACAGAGCTCGAAGTGCAAGGCTAAGAGAGTGTCCCACGTGCTGAACTTGTCTGTCCTCTGCAGCCCTTCCATGATATTTGGGGAAGGAACGTACAAGAACTGATGCGAAGGCTCATTGCATGTCGAAAGGACATTTTGTTCTTTTAAACTATTTCTTTTGGATCTTTGTTTTGAGCCTCTGCCGTCCTTATTATCAGGGTGGTTTATCCAAACTCTCTGGCTTTTGAAGAGCTGCCCAAGCCAGTGCATTCTGCTCTTACCCCCCTTTAATATCTCCTCTACCTTCCTTACCGCCAGGAGTCACTGATCTGCTTCTTATCTCAGTAGCATTTTGCAAGAGATTAAATATGGTCACAAATTCTTTGCAGCTCCTTCCATCAGGAGGTGGAGTTTACTTCCCGGCCCCCCTGTTGCATCTGGGGCGTTGCTCTCACTGACAGAACGTGGGAGAAATGATGGGGGTGAGTTTAGAGGCCTGCGGGTCCTTACAACTTCCACCACTGCCCCCTGAAGTGCTTCCCTGAGACCACCAAGCTGGGAAAGAGCCTGAGATAAAAGGCCACGTCAGGGGAGGCCCAGTCCCGAGGGGAACCACCTGCTGAGCTCAGCCCCGTGAGCGGACCCAGGTGAGCCAGCAGCCGAAGTCCTCGGTCAACCCCAAAGACCCTGAGAAGGCTGAAATCGCTGTCGTGAAGCCACAAATTTGGGGGATGGTGTGTTATACAGACAAGTAATGGAATATTTCTCCTCTGTTTGGTTGACTAAGAAAGAATTTGAATTTGATAGAAGATGGGCTTTTAGGAATTAGGAAAATCTAGTTATATCTAGTTATATAACTGTATAATATTTTTTTCAAACTAATGAAACAAAAATGTTGTCCAATAAAATTGTTAGGGACCATAGGGCCCTGAAGCAATCAAAATAATTTGTAGTATCACATTAATCATATGCAAATGATGCTTCCAAAATGCTTGGAAACAATTGATTCTTTCAATAATTTAAAAATTGTCCCTGAAATCCTTGGCAACATGATTTGCTTAGCAAAATGCTTTTGCATAAACAGTTCGAGGGAAGACTTTGATCACCCCCTAAATTACGCCGTCGCAAACCCTGCAGCAGTGTGGCCTCAGCAGAGCTGCTTCCTGTATTTGACCCTGAGTCCAGCCTCCATACTTTCTTTTATCTCCCTCTCTTGGGGGCTTTTACTCCTGAGCTAAGTTTAAGTGAGCATATTTCCCAAAGCGGTGGGGGCACGTCTGACTGCAAACGGTCCACGGCGCACAACTTCCTATTGTTTCGGGGCCGCCAAGTCCCACCCGGCGCACACGTGTGTGCGTGTCTGCGGTTCTCTGTGGGCCCCGGTGTGTGTGCCTGTGTGTGTGCGCCCCTGTGGGCCCCTGGGTGTTGGCTGCCTGTGCCTGTGTGTCTGTCCGTGGGCTTGAGCTCTGTCTGACGGCCAATGCTCCGCGGTCTCCCGTGACCCCCCAGTGCGGTGAGCACGGGGTTCCTGTCTATTCCTGAGCCCGGCAGAGGGCGTGGCTTCGGGTCCTGTGGGACTCGTTGATCGTTCATTCATTCATTCATTCATTCGTGCCCTGGGTCCAGCTCTGGGCTCAGCCCACGTGGAGTGGGCTGGAGCTGGTTTGGAAAGAAAATTCCCAAACCTCCTAGAGAGACCCGCCCCGGGAAAGAAGGACCCAAACTTTCGGGGTAGCTCTTGGGGAGCTTCTCCCTGTAGTCGGCCTGCAGCCTCGGTGGGGAGCTGTACAGGAGCTGGCAGGCCTTCAAGGAGATACAGGCACATGTTGTCTATCAGCAAATCCGTGAGGCTTGACAAAAGAGAAATGGCAAAGAAATTGAAAACTTGAATTGTGCTTTAAATAAGAGTGGCTCATTTGCACGCCTGTGGGGTCAGGCAGTTGGGTTTCCCCCTACCTTGGTGGCCCACTCCTTACCCATAATGGCCCTGAGGTTATCTTACGTGTGGCCGGAAAGCAAGAGCCCCTCTGCCAGACCTGGGTAGACTGATCAAAGAGGGATTTAATTAAATGTTCATATTTAATTTTCTATGTTTCTTCTTACGGTCTTTTTTTGCTCAAAACGTGCTATTCTCAGGAAACTGAAAAGTTGCTCAAGAGAGCAAAACTTAGTAGGAGAGAAAAGAAAGGGGGGTTTTATGGGATTTTTTAAAATAAAGAATACAAATCTTCGTTATCTCAACACGTGTGTGTAATTTAGGGCAGCAACATTTGAATTATGAATTGGCTGCTCCGGCTGTAAATTAAACAAGCTGCAAATGAATTCAGTTCCAAGCATCCCCAGGCAGCTCCCGGTGCAGCGGCTGCACGTGGGACCCTCCGTATTTAGGGAGGTGGAGGAGGCAGGCAAGGGCGGGTCTGCTCGCCCCACACCTCTCACTGAGCTCACCTGTGCTTTAGGGTTTTGGCTCTTTCACACAGGCCGTATCTCCAGGCCACACTCTCTCCATCAGAGCAGACGCACACGGCACACGGCCAAGTGCAGGCAGAACTGTGCGCCTGTGGGTTCTGCTGTTTGCATTCGGGGGCTGCGGGGGGCCGGCTCTGTGAGACCCTTTGCACCCAGGCCCTCGTCCACCTTCACCTCTGCATTAGTCAGCCAAAGGGGAGCTAATGTGAAATACCAAAAATGGGTGGGTCTTTATAAAGGGTATTTATTTAGAAGTCCACAGTTACCAGGCCAGAAAGCTTAAGTTTCTTCCCTCACCAAAGTCCACTGCCACGTGTTGGAGCAAGACAGCTGCCGACATCTGCCAGGGTTCAGGCTTCTTGGGTTCCTCTCTTCCCCGGGCTGTGTTTCTCTCCGGGCTCAGCTCCTCTGTTTCCTCCACAAGGTCAGCTGTAGACGATCAGGTGAACGGCTCGTCTCTATCCCCGGGGCCTTCTCTCCAACATCAAAATTCCAACATCAAAAACTGCCCCCTCTGTCCTTTGCCTTTTATATTCAATCCCCCACCCACCAAGGGGTGGGGCTCAATGCCCTACTGACGTGGCCCAGTCAACGCCCCAATCACAACCCAGTCATGCCCAGATGAACAGCGCAGTTTACAAGCATGATCTAATCTAGATTTTTGGAATTCGTAATTACATCAAACTGCCCAACGGCTACGCTGGCCCTGGGGAAACGCCCCGTTTATTCTGCAGGTGGACCTGGCGGACAAGGCTCCTGCGTTTTGACCTCCCAGAGGCGGACGTCTGGTCCTTTGCGTGGGGCCGGGCTGAGACCTCCCCGTCGCAGCCTAGGACAAGCGTCCTCCCAGACCAGGGAGTGCGGCGGCCAGGATCCGTGCAGCGCTCTTTTTAAGGGGGCTGGGGTGGGGGCACACGCGTGATGCGGCCGTGCAGACCCACGGGGGGCCGAGGGCGCTGCTGCAGCGAGGGGCCACGCACAAGGCGCCGGCCAGGTCCCCGTGTCTCCCGCCATGGCGAGAGGTGCTGCAGAGGCGAAAATGGGCCGGTGGCCACGTGGGCTCTCGGGGTGGAGGTTCCCACGTGCCCCTGACGCGGCCTCCCCTGGACTGAGGATTCTCCCAGCCCCGCGTCCCCTGTCACAAAGGCTGAGACGGACCGAGAGGGGTGGGTTCTCCCTGCCCACCACAGCCCCATGCCAGAGCGTCTCAGGAAGGAACAAAGAGGCCTTCATGCCTCCCACCTGCTGGGCGTTGGATGGCGCCCCCAAACGCAGTTTCAAGTCCTCATCCCTGCTCCCACGAATATTTGGAAAAAGGGACTTTGAAGATTTGATTCGCTAAGATGAGGCCAACTGGATAAGGGTGAGGGCCGACCAGTATGGCCTTTATAAGGAGAGCTTTGGACCCAGACTGAGAAAGAGAGAGGGAGAGAGAGAGCAGGGGTGGGGGGTGGAGAGCACGCGGGGTGGGGGGTGGGGGGAGAGAGAGAGCAGGGTGGGGGG
>JAKSZT010053883.1:577345-627378 GCA_026826555.1 Tolypeutes matacus | reverse complement strand
CCCACCTAGCGTCACTGCAGCAAACGACCTCTGCGAGCTCAGAGCCGCGGGGCCGCCGTAGGGGGCATTTTGGTCTCGGACGAGGGAAGAAGGTCGGCCTCGTGGCCGCGCTCTCTGCAGGGAGAGCCAAAGTCCTCCACGCCGCACCGCCTTTCTGCGTGGGAAGGGCCCCAGCGGCTGCCTCCCGCGGCCACTGGCCACCACGGGATGCCAGCTAGTGTGAGGCAAGCGACACTTGTGCCCGGGCACGTCGCCACCCCAGACCTCAGCAGTAACAAGAGTGAAAGGTGGACTCGGGTGGAAGCCGGAGGCGCTTCCACGCGCAGAGAAGGTGGCGGAGGCAGCGACGGCAGAGCTGCTCCTACAAGCCAAGCGACACCAAGGGGCCCGGCACCCACCAGAGGCTGGAGGGGCAGGGAAGGGTCCTGCCCTGGAGCCTTAGGGGCCACACAGCCTGCCGGCGCCTTGGATTCAGGCTCCCGGTCTCGGGAGGTGTGAGAGTAAATGTCTGCCATTTCCAGCCGCCTGGCGTGAGGTGCTTTGTTATGACAACCCGGGAAACCGAGTCAGGAGCTAACGCAGGCGGCACTGACTGGCCGACACAAGCGTCCCCCCCCTTCTCAGCGCGTCAGTGGCAATGCTGACTCATATAAGGGACCTTGTTCTTCTTTTCTATGTTCTTAACAGTTCTGTTGAGACACGTCACCTGCGCCCAGTTGAAGTGTAATTCAGGGGACACGCCACCACAATGCAACTTCAGAACATTTTCATTATCCCCACAGGAAGCCCCCTCCCACTAGCCATCTCTCCCCCCCAAGTCTCCTGGTACCCCCAGCCCTAGGCAACCACTAGCCTTCCATGTGTCTAGATGTGCCTGTGCTGGGCACTTCCTATAAATGGGGTCATAAGCTAAGTGGCCCTTTGTGCCTGCTCGTTTCACCTGGCATCGTGCTCCGAGGTCCCTCCACACCCCAGTGCCTCAGAACGCCCCTCCTTGGCTCGGCTGCCCGGGCGCCCACGTGTGCACGTAGCACACCCGCTTTAACCCCTCATCAGCTTTGCACACTTGGGTGTTTCCACTTTCTGGCTCTTGTGGATAGCACCGCTGGGAACATGCGCGTGCAAGTGTTTGTGTCGGCACGTGCTTTTGTGCCTCTGGGGTGTGTGCCTGGGAGGGCAATCGCTTGTTGACTTTCTGGTGAATGTCCTCAAGGACAGGCCCTTTTCGGTTCTACCACCCCATGTCATTGAAGCTGCTGATGACGGGCAGCTAAGCTAGAGGCCCATCTGCAAGTCCTGCCCTGAACTGCCCACAGCTTTCCCGGTGGCCCAAGCAGGAGGAAGCGCAAGGCCAGGCGTCCCATCTGCTGTCTGTTTTTGCAAGGGCCATTGGGAACGGCTGGGGAGCAGAAACCCGAGCCAGCCCTCCTGACAGGGGGCTCTCGCTCCAGCCCCAGCTCTTGCTTCGTCTCCCTCGAAACCAAGGGCGGAGGCAGGCACCCCTCTCCCCTCCCTGCCTGGCATCTCACTTCCCAACTGTAGCGGCTGATGGCACTTAGGGAAACTTCCTAAAATATCACTGAGCCGAACTTCCACGTCTCCCACCCTCGGCCAGGCTGTGCCTAAGGGACACAGCACTAAATTGTTTTTTATTAGTGTTTGTAAACATAATGGTGAGTTTGGGGAAAAGGCTATATATTTTCTTCCAGCAAGCTCCATCTTCTCCCCAAGACCAGAGCAGTGGGTATAAATGGCCAGGCGCTTGGATGAGGTCGGGAAGTCCTTTCCCCCTCCATCATTCTTTTATTCGCTCAGAGGACAGTTCTGTGCCAGACCCCACACTAGGGCACAGCTACAAACAGACCCCATCCCTGCAGGAACAGCCTCCGGTCCAGTGGGAAGAGAAGCCGAGTGCAGAGAGCACACAGGCTGGGCAAGGTCCGGGGCGGGGGATCCTTGTCTCGCCTGGGGGAGACCCTAAGTCCTCGCCGTAACTGCCCCTTTCCTTGGAGAGAGGGGTCGGGGAGCAGGCCGCCGTCAGCTGACATTCCCTCCTCTTCCTTCCCGAGCGACTCTAAGATTCACAGTGAGCTCTGAGGGCTGTGGCGGCCCCCTCGGGGAGGGCCAGTGGTGATGGGGGAGGACTGTGGGCCCAGCACTGGGCAGCTGTGAGTGGACCTCAGCCGGGGAAGAACTTCTCTCTCAAACGGGGGCACCCAGAGCCCCTCTTCTGACCTGTGCCGTCCTCTCTGTCTGGGCAGCTGCTCTCCAGCCCTGGCCCCTTTTAACTCGCTGACCGCGCCCTTGGAACATGCCTTGGCACCTGTGTCCCCCAGCCCGGCCCTCACCCTCCCTGTCATACTCAGGGCCCTGGGCCCAGCTCTGGCTGCTAGCCCCCCCCCACCCCCCGGGCTGGTACTGCCCTTTGTTGACCCCCGTGGCGAGGCCCTGGGCTCCTCCCACAGACCTGCCCTGGTTTGGCTGCCTCCTCTGAACACGGCACCTCGTCCTGCTCTGCCACCCTGGACTGGACGGGATGGGAAGGATGGCTCCTGAGACCCCTGAGACACACGTCTCCAGCGTGCAAGGACCCTGCATTGGGCGGGAATTGCTGTGCTTGCAGCTCGCACTCATGAAAAAATGGGGGCCCCTCCCAGGGACGGGGGATGCTACTTGCCCATCCTCCCTGCAGGTCTCCTAAGGCACTTCCCCCATAAGGCCTAGAGAACAAGCAGGTTTGTCTTGGGTACAGAAAGTTCAAGGGTATTCATGTCTTCAGCAAACATTTACCTGCTTTTACCAGGCACTGTCTTAAGTCCTGGGGACACAAGAGTTAACAAATAGGAAAAAGAAAAGAGGAAAATCTCTGCCCTCCTGGAGCTGCCATTTCATTGGACAGACAGACAATAAACAGAATAGATGGAATAAGCGTGATGTTTAAAAAGTTCTAGGAAAGAAAGTAAAATGAGGTGGGGGTGAGTAATGGAGAGCCAGGGGAAGAGGGGGTTACAGCTTAAACCGGGGCAGTCAGGGAGGTGAGGGAGCTGGCCCTGTGCTTACCTGTGGGAACAGAATTCCAAGTGGTGGGTATGGCAAGTGCAAAGGCCCTGCGGCGGCCCCAGGACCAGCCAGGAAGCCTTTGTGGCTTGACCGATGAGCAGGGTGTTGAGGGAGAGAGATGAGGTCTCTTCCCACAGGAGGGTGCACTGGTCCTGTACCAGCCTCTCCATCAAGTGGGACGGGAGCTGCTTGCAGGGTTTAAGTGGAGCTGCTACCGGAGCAGACCTCTAGTTTACCAGTGTCACACCCACTGGCTGAGCCTCGGGTGGGCTGCCGAGGGTCAGGAGGAGGCAGAGGGACGCTGGAGGCTGCTCCGGGGTCCAGCACGATCCCCCTTCTCCTGCAGCCCAATCTCACGCCCTTTCCTGAACGGCTCCCACCATGCTCTTCGACACTGGGCATTTCCTTCCGTTCCTGCTGCCATTTTGCAGCTGTTCCTTGCATCTTACTTTTTAAGAGGACAAAGTAACGCGTGAAGCCAGCCTGTCTCCCAGACCTGTGTTTCACTTCCCCAAAGAGCTCGTCACTTGGGGCCCATGGAAGCTGCCTCCTGAGACCCACGTGCTGGCTGCCTTTAGGGGGAGGGGCGCACAACCACGGAGGACTGGATTCCCGGCAGGTTTCTGCGAGGAGCCTGGCAGCGAGCTGGGATGTCCCTTTAGGCATGGAGGGCAGTCCTGAGGGCTCTGGAGTCCCTGGGGCCAAAGCAGGTGTGCTGGCACGTGGGCTCCCCATTTCAGCTTCAAAACAGCCTTGCCCGTTTGGGTTTCCCTTTCTTTCGACCAGCACATTGCGTTCCAGAAAGGTTAAGACGATTAACTACCTCCCTTATTTGCACGAGGCAGGTGTAGAAGCCGAATCTCTTATCAGGAACCCGCAGCTAAGCTCGGCCTTGAACACGTGCGCCTCCCTGGCTCCGGCCCCCATCGTGGCAAGTGTGTGATGCACCCACATCTCACCTCCGTGGGTGCTGCACTGTGCTTGCACATTTGGGGATGGGGAAGATTCTGGTGTGGTTTTGGAAGCATCATTACTATTGATTTTACAGCTTTCTTATTTACATTATGGAGCCACTGATCTCTTTTCCACGGCCCAAACGATTTTACAAGCCCTTGGCAGGGAGTGGGTCCGGCCCCGTGCCTGTGAGGTCAGCGGCTCAAATGGCCTTAGCCTCCTGGTCCAGAGCTGCTCCTCACCTCCTCCTCACCCACTTGTCATTCTTCTCTCAGACCAGCTGACCAACTCTGAGTTGGCAGCAGAACTTCCTGGCATCCGGTCTTTGCCCTCCGGAACATTCTGCCCTTCCTGGGAACATGTCTGTGTGCTCTGCTGCAGTCTGGTTTGCCACCTACACACCCAGAAGGGGCCACTGCAGCCTCCACTAGGGCCCAGAGGTGCCTGTGCTGGGACAGGACTGCTCGACCCAGCCTCTCCCTCTGCACCCAGGGGCCCGGGGAGGTCGAGCTCAACAGGTGACCAAATGACTTCTTCCCACTGGGGCTAAAGATAACTCCTGCTGTTCAGTCATCTCTAAATTTTTTCCTTAAGTTTCTCTACTCCTGACCTCATTTTTCTTAAGCATTCAAATAAATTAAGCAGCCAGGAGAATGCACATTTTCACTTTCCTGTTACGCACCTGCTAATAGTGACAGGAAGTGGGATCACCTCCTTGGCCAGCCTTCTCGTGCTCCCACCCCACCCCCAGCTTCTCTGCATCTGTTCCCTAACTGTGTCCGAGAGTCTTGAGGACCCCAGGCCCCAGAAGATAAGCCTGGGCCAGGCGGGTTGGGGGGCCCCCACCAAGCACCTGACTTCTTTCCTTGCTTCGCTCCCAGGAGCAATCCCCAGTCCCGGGTGGGCAGGACAGGGTGCACTGGAGGGCGGCTGCAGCTCTGCTCAGGGGTCAGTGCTGCGGGGCACATGGACGCAGCCTCGGCTCCTGGGAGAGCAGTGGACGGAGCACGGGGGCGCAGGAACTCGGCTCTTCTTGGCCCAGCATGGACTTCTCTTCTCGGGCCAGCTGTTCAAGTCCCCTGCCGGAGCAAGCCAGGCTGGGACCCAGGGTGGCCAGAGTGCAGGACACACACTGGGGAATTTGGCTGACACGGGGACCCCCCAGCCATGGCCCAGCTAGTGTGATGGAAAAGTAATCATCGCGCATTGCTTTATTTCTCTACGTCAGGTTTTGCTCTAAGCCCTTTAGCCACAGTATTTTACTTAATCCTCACAGAATTCTAAACCATGAGCATCACCATCATCATGGCATTTTTAAAGAAGAAAACTGGAAGGTCTGCCGCTTCCCCAAGTAGCTGGTGGCACCAGAGCTCGGACACAGGCTCCACGTCCGTTCTCTTTCCTCTCTGTCCCGAGTTCCCGACCACAAGGAGGTGGCACTGCCCTTTCCAGGCCTGTTCTGAGATGGTTAGACCTTGCCCACTTTGTCATCGCTTTCCCTCAGAGGGGAGCTCGCTGAAATCACTAGGGAGAGGGCATGGGGTTTTTTGGAAGCCCAGGAGGGCTGACTCTGGAGTCCTCTGAGGTTTAACCCCCCTCCCGAACCTTATCAGCTGCGGGCTCTTCACCAAGCCTGTGACTTCACCTGTAAACTGGGTTTAGCTGCTGTACAAGGAGACCCCGAACTACAGGCTTCAACAGATGGTCCACTTCTTCCCACAGCCTGTGCCTCACGCCCCGAGGTCACCTGGGGTCGGGGCTTCTCTCATCCTGTTTCCCAGTAATCCCCAGGGAACGGTCCTCCTCTGCATGGTGGAAGCGGGTCCTCCAACCCTGGCCACAGTCCAGCCACTGGGAAGGAGACAGGAAACAGTGGGAGGCTCGTGGTTTCCTCGCCAGGAAACGACATGGAACCTGCCCTGGTGGCTTCTGCTCACTTCCCGCGAGTGAGAACTTGGTCCGGTCCCCACTGGGGCGGCCGGGCGCCCTGCAGAGGTGGAGAGCAGGCAGGGTCTATTGCTGAAGGCAGAGGGGACGGTGGATGCTGGGTGGGTAATTAGCAGACTCTGACAAGGATGTCAATACCGGGGCCCATGGGTCTCCTGGGGAGTCAATAACGCTGCATATGAAGCTTTGCACAGTGGTGGGTGCTTGCAACGCCCCCCCCCAGATGTCTGTGTCACTGCCAGAGCATCAGCGTCGTTTTCATTTGCATCGTTGTCTTCATCATCCCAAATAACGCCTATCAACCGCCCTCAAGGGCAACAACTGGACCTGTGCTGACCTTTCCGTGCCCTGGAGGTCGCGGTTCCCAGAGGCTGAAGGCAGGTGCCGAGTGGCTGCCCAGCGGAGCTGGGGCTTCTGGGGTGCTGAAAGTGTTTTGGAACCAGACAGGGTGGTGCCTGCACAACAAACTAAATGCCCCTGAATTGTTCACTTTAAAATGGTTACTTTTGGGTTATGTAAATTTCACCTCAATAAAAAGTCCAGAAATAAACATAAAAATAGCCCTGCCCCCAGAGGGGGACTCACGACCCATTTACACATGCAGAGGGTTTTGCAGCGCCTTCGGGCGATACTCGTTCTGCGCCACCCATTCCTGTGGGCAGGAGCCGAGGACAAAGGCCAGTAGTGACTCTAGAGGGGCGGTGGAGCCTGGCCAGGGGACGGGCAGGCTGCCCGGAGGTGACACTGGCCCTGGGCCCTCGGCAGTATCTGCCCAGGCAGCCTCCCGAGCAGGTGGGGTGGGGTTCAGTCCCGCCTTCAGGCAGGAACCCGGCTTCGTTCATTCAGTCACTAGTTATCCAGGGCCCACTGTCGCACCTGGGCGTCTGCTGGGTGCTGTTGCCGAGCTGGGTGGGGGGACTTGATGGTGAACCAGACTCAGCTGGGGCCCGGGCAGCCGCCTGCAGCCTGGCTCTGAGGACCGGCCATGGTAGATCAGGAACTCGACTGGCCAAGCGGCCCCTGGACCTTTGCGAGTTCCTGTGGTAGACCGTGCTTTTGTCCTTTATTTGTGGGGGGATGGTGTCCAGGACCAGACCTGAGACTAAGGTGGGCCCCGCCACACCTGCAGCCTTAGAGACCAACCAGGTGATGGGGGGTGGGGCTTTGAGTTCGTCAGGTCCGCCCACCCCAGCCCACCTCCCCGACCTCTGGGAGGAGCTCACCCGGTGGACTGGGGTACTAGCCACCCCGCCTGTGGAATGCATGGGGCACGCGGAGCTCCACGGAGCTGCCACGACAGGTAAGGGGACGACAGGCACCCCCTCTGTGCCCGGGGGTGTGCACGCTGACCCCACGGGCACAGGCCAGGGAAGCCCACCTCCGAGAGCCTCCCAGAACCTGCTCCGTGCGCCTCTTCTTTGGGCTCCTTATTTGTCTCCCTTTTATCCTTCTACTATAATGAAGCTATGATCGTAAGCATCAGTGCTTTCTGGGAGCTGTTCTAGTGAATGATCTAACCCAAGGGGGTGGTGGGAACCCCCAAATTTGCAGCCCGTTGGTTCGAAGTGTAGGTGACCTCCTGGTAGAGTCCAGCCTAACTCCGGGTGGTGAGAGTCAGAAGAGAATTGGATTGAACTGGATTGAGTGACCACAGTGTTGGCAGTTGGTGTTTGAGGCTGTGCTGGTGGAAGTTGCCAGAGTTTCATGCTGCATTACAACACATCCTCCTGAGTGCTCCAGGAGCACAGCAGGGGCCGGGGGCATCCATGGGGGGAGGGTGGCCTCTTGGAGAAGGGGGAGCAGGAGGCACCATCTGTGGGTAGACAGGTGGGCAGGGGTGCCTCTGGGGCCTCGTACCCCCACCTCCCCCACCCATGTCCCCGGGGGGTGAAGTTCCTGAGTGGGAGAGCAGGGAGGCAGGAGGGCTGAGTACTAAGTGGGAGAGCAAGAAAAGAGCATGAATGGGTTTGCATTTGGGGAGACTCTACTGGAGGGAAGCTAGATGCAAGAGGGTGGGGTGGGTGGCCCAGGTGAGAGGGTTAGTGACAGTGACAGGGGCCAAGAGGAAGGCAGTGGGCAGGCAGAGAGCTTGGGTCAGAGATTGGGGAGGTGGGGTTGAAGGACCCGGGATGTGCACAGCTTAAGCGCAGTGGTCCCTGTGCCCAGGAGGGGACATGGTGGGCGGGGTGTCAGGTTGGCAAGGATGGAGAAGATGTGGGCGCACGGAGCCTGGGCCGCCCAAGGGGAGCTGTCAGGGAGGCATCACAGACCCTTCTCCGGGAGCAGGCCGTGTGGACAGCATGTGGTGTAGACCGTCTGAACCTGAGGGCCGTCAGCGTCTGTTGTGTAATTGGAGCTTGAGAACGGGTGGGTGTCCTCAAGGCAGCATGCTGGCTGACAAGCAGAGAACCCAGGCCCAAACCCAAAGAACGCCGGCCTTCCCGGGTGGCGATGGACTCAGAAAGGGAAGCCGCCGATCGGAAGGAAAACCAGGAGTGAGCGTCGTGGGCTCAGGCTCCCCCAGCGGCTGCGCGAGCGGCGAGGGGTCTGTGTCCCAGGCCGCCCTCTGCACCCTCCCGGCCTCCCCCTGGCACTGCGAGCTTCGCCTCTTCCCTCTGCCAGGCCGGCTCACGGGCAAACAGCCCCCTCACCTTCCTCCTTTCCCACCTAGTGAAGCTGAATTAAATCTAATTCCAGCACCGCACCAGTTATAGAAATCCCCGGCTGAAGGAAACAGGCCCCAGGAGAGTCCACTTTGTGACTTCTAAGCGCTCCCGGCAGGCCAGGGGCAGCGATGGGCACTGTGAGGCTTTGCGAGGATGAATCATTGCCTCCTTGACCACGCCTTGACCCCAACACGACTTGCCTTCAAGGTGACCTTGAGGCGATGGTCTTGAGTGACCTTGGGGTGAGACCTCAGCACATGCCCAGCTCACTGCAGTGTCACGGTGTTTGTTGAAGGCCAAGTGTGTGCCGGGCTTTGGGGTGACAGGGACAAGGCAGCACAGGCCCACCCCCGAGTCACCTCCGTCGCGGGAGCTGGGCTTCCAGCGGCCAGAGCCAGGCCCAGAGGTCAGCCCGGCCTCTGCAGAGTGTGCACTTCACCGGCGCTTTGTTCGCATTTTCCCGTTCAATCCTCTCAACAACTTAGGAGCCAAGTCTATCGAGTCTTGAGTATGTGGGAGGAAACTGAGGCAGAGACTGGTTAGGAAGTGGATTCAAATCCATGCCATCTGTCCTGGCTTCCTGGCAGCCCCACAAAAGGTGACTTAAGACCCTCCTCTGCAGTGACTCTAGTTCCAAAGAAGGTCCCCTCTGAGGTACTGGGCTTAGGAACACAATATAATGTTTTTGGAGGGGGGTGCAATTCGCCCCATAGCCAGTGATTGCCAGCTGACCCCATACCCAGCCTGTTCAGGTGCTGTCCTCTCTTCAGGAGGTGACGTAAGAACCCTCCACTGTAAAACATCTCTAAGTACTTAGTTTGAATTTCCTTTTGCAGGACTCTTGACACACAGTTATAGACAAAGAATCAAAAACTACCACCAGCTGCTACTCCATTCCAAGGGTTAGATGTTTTCCGCCTTAAAAGTATTTAGTGACTTTTTAAAAACTCAAATGAATTACAAATAAATCGACTAAGCCTCAATCAAGCAAATCCTTTAAAAAGTCTTTGGAAGTTGAAGGCACAGAAAGTGAGCAAAACCCAAGTTCAGCTGCATTCTTCCCAAAGCACTGTTGGGGGGTCTTGTTTTCTATGCAAATATGAGCAGGGAGCGGCCGAATGACAGGCTCTTTGTGGATGGCCTTTTTTCCTTCATAAATTGATTTTTACCTCCAAAGACTTGGAGTTCTTCACAAATACTTCATGTGAACGTAACAGCTCAGCTTTATTTGGGGGCTGACTTTCTTTCTTTTTTCCCTTTTTTTCATTTCTGAATCAAGGATTCTCTTTAGACCCAACGTGAGCCTGGGTGGCCAGAGACAGTTTGTCTCCAACCCCAGCTGGTAAGGAGCCTGCTTGGGATGGAAAATTACTGGACACTGGGAGGCTAAGAGCCCGGAAGTCTTAAACCCAACCACTCCCTGCATTCAGCTTCACAGCAAGCAAGCCGCATTTCAAATGCAAATCCCACCTCATTCTTTAAGAATAACTGAACATTTAACTCCAAAGCCGGTTCACAATTAGCCCTGTTTCCCGCAGGGAGATTCAGCTATTGGTAAACTCAAGTCCACTGCTTGAAAAAAAGACTCCCTGAAAACTTTCCTTTTAGCAGCAGTTGAGGCGGAGAGCTCTCCAGTGCAGAGTAGTGATTTCGCATTTGGATTCAACCCTGTGCCCACCCGAGACCCCCTCCCCGGGACCCACTCAGTGCCAGCATTCTGGACCACTGGAATCCCAGACATAGGTCGAAAAAAATAGCTTTTATGCAGCATCTCACATTTTACAGAGCGCTTTTGCGTCATCGTCTAACGCGGCGGTAACAGCAGGCTTTGTGGTGGATGGTACAGGGGTGTTTCCTGCGTCTGAAAGATGGGGTCACTGAGGCTGGAGAGGCGGGTGGTGGGGCCAGACCAGGGGGCCCTCTGCTAGTCCCTGATGGCCTTGGGCCCAGCCACCCCGGGCGGGTTTCTATGAAATCCAGGGCTTGGTACCTCTCTATAGCATGTGTCAGCAATTTTTTTCTCAAAGCATCTTCGTTTCCCATGGTTGTCTCACAAAGTCTCACAAACCAAGGGCCCTAGAACAACACAAGTGTGTTCTTTCACAGTCCTGGGGGCTAGAGGTCTGAAAGCCAGGGGTCTGCAGCACCAGGCTCCCCTGCAGCCTCCAAGGGAGGGTCCGTCCTCACCTTCTCCGGGTTCTAGAGAGGCCGGCTCTTCTCCACACTCCTTGGCTTGTAGCTGCATCACTCCCACGTCTGCCTCCATTGCCTCCTGGGCTCACCTCTTTTATCAGGCCCTAGTCTTGGGATTTAGGGCACATCTTAAATCCAGGATGAGTTCATCTTGAGATCTTTAACTATCACATCTGCAAAGGCCCTATTTCCAAAGAAGATCCCATGCTGAGGTTCCAGGTGGACACAAATTTGGGGGTCACTGACTCACTAAAGTCATATAGTAAACACTTTAGGCTCCGGGATCCCTGTGGTCTGTGTTGTAACTACACACAGCAGCTGTTGTAGCACGAAAGCAGCCATAGACCGTTTGTAAATGAGTAAGTATAGTTGTGTGCCAATAAAACTTTATTTACCAAAACCATCAGCAAGGCCAGATGCAGGATTTGTCTCACAGGCCATAGATTTCCCTGAGCTCTAGGATGGTGGAGAGTTCATAGATAAGAGCATCTAGTGAATTACAGCAAATTTTGAGTAAACAATAGAATAAAACTATATATTTTCATCTCTATGGGCATGAATAAATCATTTAAAAGTTGTCCCAAATGCATGCTCCCCCCAAATGCCATGCTTTCATTTTACACGGAATAGACCATTATTGGTTAATTTCTGATTGTCACCTTCAAATGGGACAGGTTGCAGAGTGATCTACTCTCCTCTGTCCATATGGCTGAGCCCTGCCCACCAGCACCCCATTGGCGGCACCACGTGGTATCAACCTGCTCCACCCTTCTTGGCCATTCATGATCAGGCAGTTGGATGTGCATCTTGGACAGGTAAGTGGGCATTTGTGGCAGTTTGAGATTATTTATGAACCCCCAAAAAGAGAAGGATTATGTTTGTAAACTGTTCTGTTCCTTTGGGTATGATACCCTTTGATTTTATTAAATTCAAAGATTTCAAGTTTACTTGATTAAATCAATTCAGAGCCTTTGAATTGACCATATCAGCAAGGCGTGACTCTGGTTGAGTCCCCGCCCCCTTTGTGGGCTGATATAAATGGACACTCACTCAAGAAGACACACAGAAAAAGATACAGAAGAGAGAACTTGGTCATTTCAGTCCTGCCATGTGACAGAAAGGAGAAGGCTCAAACAGCTAAAGCCCCAGGAAGAGAGATGAGCCGTTCATCTGATCGTTTGCAGCTAAAGAGACCAGAGCAGCTGAGCAGCTGATAAGACCTGAAAAGAAAGGAGCCCTATGCCAGCCTGTAGCTGAGAGAAAGGAAGGCTGAAGGCTTGCAGAGATCGCCTGCCATCTTGCCTCAACACATGGCAACTGGCTTTGTTGAGAAAGCAACCATGAGTTGGGCTTTTAAGGGCCTGGAAACTGTAAGCTTTTACCCCAAATAAATATCCTTTATAAAAGCCAACTGATTTCTGGTACGTTGCATCAGTACTCCTCGGCTTACTAATACAGCGTGCATCTTGGACAGGTAGGTGGGCGTGCATCTTGGACAGGTAGGTAGCTGTGCATCTTGGACAGGTAGGTGGCTATGCATGTTGGTTTGCCTGGGGTAGTCGTGGTACAACCTGTGGTCCCAGTGGGCTTACACAGCTCCCTGTTCACCCTCCAGAGGCTGGCTTGGCTGATAAATCACATATTCACTGCATCACTGAGCAGTGGAGAGCCATATGTTTAGCACATGCTCCATGAGAGCTTCCAATGTGCATGGCACCAGGCTCTGGAGACACAAAGAGAAACAAGATAAGTGTATATCCTATATACATTTTATATATCTGCAATTACCCCTGCCTCAAGTAGCTCCTGGTCTACTGGGAGATGCAGAGAACACAAGCACCATGGCAACTGGAGTCCCAATGCTGTGAGAGGAAGCAGAGAGGGCTACCTGGAGGAAGGGGCATCTTTGCATCCAGAGGGAGAGCTAGCCATCAGAGCGGACAGCAATGTCAAGGTGAGAGAGGGGAGAAGCAGCTCATTTGGGGAGAGTGCCTCCAGCATTGCTGGAAAGCAGAGCTCTTTCCAGAAAAAAGAAATCTATAATACAAACACTCTTTTCATACTTTCCTAGATTCCTCTTTATTTATAATAGACATGATTATTTTCATTTAATTTGTTAGAGGTTTAATATCTAATCATAAATCTCTAATTAACTTTTAGTCTTTTAGTGAATAAGGCTAATAAATGAGCTGGTAAAAGACACACACCATCTAATTTCTTAACACAGTGCCCACGTGCAATCTCACAAAGCAAAACAGGGAGGGAGCACATGCTCCCTCATCAGCTCATCGTAGTCTGTCTATTTGTGTTATTTGAAGAGGGCGAGCTCCCCTAGGAGCTTGTGGATGAAATGACCCCATGCACCACAAACAAGTCCTGCTTGCACCCCTATAGCTGTACTTCCTCACTGCACGTTGCCTCCTTCCCCCACCCAGGCCCAGCATGCGTAGCGAGAAGGCGAAGGGAGCCAGGTGGTGGAAGTCATGTTTAAGGATCACAAATAGGGGAGGGGTGTGCAAATAATTCAGTCCATTTCATATACAATACATTTCATTCATAACTCATGACGTATAGCACATAACCTAGAACAGAAAACTCACACACGGACGTGCATGTCTGCATACACGTGGAGATGCATATGTGTGTGTGTGTATATATACATATAAGGCTTTTATTTCAGTGGAAACAAATTACCACAAACTTAGCAGCTTGAAACACCCATTTATTATCTTACAATTCAGGGGGTCAGAAGTCCATGCCCAGCCTGGCTCGGTGGGGCGACCTGTGGAAATCCAGGTGTCAGGTGTTCTGGGCTCTTACATGGAGGCTCTGGGTCAGGATTTGGCTTCCAGACTCACTCAGACTGTTGGCCAAACTCAGGCCCTGGGGTTGTGGGACTGAGGCCCCGTTTCCTGCTCTCTCCTCCTTCTCACACTGTCCACATGGCGCCTCTGGCCACGCTGGGCCCCGTCTCTCTCACAGTTGAATTTCCTCTTCTGCCTTCCTCTTCTACTTTTAAGGGCTCCTGTGATTACATCGGACTCACCTGGATAATCTGAGCTAAACTCCCTACTTGAGTAATATCGTAAATAACATACTGACATTCAGTAATACCAGCTAGGAAATGGCCCGGCCTCATGCTAGTCCATGAGAAAATGAACTAAAATATGCCCTGACTTAAGAAAAGCAAGAAAAATATGATTCCTTAGGTGATATGAGGCAGGGGGGGTATGTTTACTTATATGCTTATAAAAATTGTATTCTTCAATTTGGGTGTTAATTATTCCCATGGCTATGTTTAAAAACTAGGTTCCGAAGTGTCACAACTAATTAAAGAACTGACCGAGCAAGGCTTAGAGACCTTGCCTAGAAAAACAGCTCTGGGAAGGGGCAAAGCTTGAGGCAGGGGAGCGAGCGGCAAACTCACAGCTTTCAGTCGTTTGTGGCACAGTCATTCACAACGGCTGCAAAATGGCCCATCAGTGGGTGAATGGATGAAGAAGATGTGCTCTAGCCATGTCATGGAATCTTATTCAGTCACACAAAGGCAGGAAGGGCTGGCTCTTGCTCCAGTGTGGAAGAGCTTTGAACAAATATGCCACGTGGGGAAAAAAAGTCAGATACAAATAATCACATATTGTATGGTTCCACTTATATACGAGATCTGGAATCGGTAATTCCATAGAGACAGGAAATCGATTAGGTGCTGGAGGATGGGGTGGGGAAATGGGAAGTGACTGTTAGTGGGTCCTGGGTGGTTTTTTTTCCTGTGATGAAACTTTCCTGGAATTAGATAGTGGTGATGGTTGCATGACTGTGAATATAGGAAAAAACCACTGCATAGGCTGAAAAGTACTGAATAGAAATTTCACTTTAAAAGGGTGAATTCTATGGTGGGTGAGTTATAGCTCAATGAAGCTGTTATTTATTTATTTATTTTTTAATCACTCAACATTGAGTGATTTGGACTTGGTCCTCAGATGATGATCCAGGAAAAGTTTAAAAATCTTTCTTGCTTAAAGCAAGAAAAAGACATCCTCAGGAGTGCCTTTGAGTCATTCGGTCATGCACAGATTTGTACACGTGACACATTGCCAGCCGGCTCCGTGTCGGCCACAGCAGCAGGTGATGGGATCCAGTGATGGACGAGGTCACCTGTTGGGGTCTGGTAGGCGAGGCACCCTTTAACCCACTAATGATCCAGACTTAACGCGTTCCACAGCTCATTAGCACACCTGTAAATTACTATTAAGTGATGATTTGCGTAAGAGCCCTGGGAAAAGTCGAGTGTGAGGGAGAGGAGTGTCTCAGTCTGCCAGGGCACCTGTGGCTAGCACCACACAATGGGCTGAAACAACAGGAATTATTGTCGCAGGTTTTTGGGGGCAGGAAGTCCAAAATCAAGGTCTCCAGGCCATGCTTTGCTCGCAGAGTCTTCTGCGTCCTGGGGCTGGCTTCCAGGAATGCTTGCGGTTCCTCGGCTTGCCCCATCCCATCCCATGCTGAGCTGCCTTATTCTCCGTCTTCCAGTCCTCTGCTCCATCATCTGTGTGTCTGTGCCAATTTCTGGTCTTTATAAGGACTCCAGTCATACGGATTGAGGCCCACCCTGATTTGGACTCACCTGAACAGGTTCGTCAAAGACCCCACTCACAGGTGAGTCCACAGCTAGTTAATAACATCTTCAAAAGACCCAATTTACAAAGGGGTTCACACCCACAGGACTGGGCCAGGACTTGACACGAGTCATTCCCTAACTTCAGGTGAGATCTCAGGAAGGAGCAGCTGTAGCAGGTAAAGACACAGGCTCAGGAGATGGGGCGCGAGTTAGGGGTGGAGGGAAGAGCAGGTGTGAGGAGCCAGAGGTCGGAGCGTCTGCAGGGATTTGGAGCGCTAAGCGTGGGTTGGCAGGTGGGAGCTGGGTCGCTGAGGTCCTTGGGGCCATGGTGAAGATGTGGGACTTTGTTCTAAGGGCAAAGGGAAAACTCAGAAAAGTTGTAAGCAAGGAAATTATGTAGTCAGGTTTGTGTTCAGAAAGATCATCCTGGAGAATGTGTGTTTCTGGGAAGATGGCAGACCAAGTACCCAAAACATACCTCAGATATGATGGATAAAATAGAACAAAGTCAAAGTTAAGTGCACATCTTTGCTCCCAGGAAAGGAAAGCCCCTGGGGTCAGCATGGAGAGATGAATGAGGACGTGTGGCAGGTCCTGGAGCCAAGGCTGGGGTCCTGAGGCAGGTGGGCTTGTAGATGGAGCTTGGGCTTCATCACAAAGGTGGGGACAGCAGGTCACTGGGGGGTGAGACGCACGGGCGTCGAGGGCAAGCACAGCCTTTCAGAGTTGTAGTCTCAAGATGGTGCAGACAAAAGAATCTACTCGTTAGTCTATCGGTACGGGGAGACGGTGGGGAAGTTCAGCTGCCGCCACCTTGCAAATAAATCAAAATCTCCTTGAGAAATCAATCGCCTGCACCTGTGCCTCATGCAGGAGTGATTCAGGTTTCCATCATCGATGTGGCCCAGAAATTCCTCTGAACTATTTCCCAACAGCAAAACCAAAACTGCTCAGTAAGACGTTTTCTCGCAAAGGAACACAAACCCATGATAAGATGAGTTTCCAATAAATAATACGAAGACATGCAAGGAATCATTCGACCATGAGTGGGTCTGAACATAGGAGAGGTTTAGAATACTCCAGGGTGGGAGAAGAGCCTGACAATTCGAAAGAAAATGTAAGTATGGTTAAAGGATAAAGGCTTAGGAAGGAACAAAAGACCCAGGGGAAAGAGAGGAGCTGTCTCCAGCAGGGTTCTCTCCTCCAAATGCCGGGCTCCCTTGTCCTACTGCCTGCTCACCTCCACTTGGAGGTCTAATGGGCTTCCCCATTTCTGAGCACCCACAGTCAAACACCTGACCCCATGCCTGTCCCCAGCGGGCGACCCCCTCAGGTGGGGCGTCTCGGGAAGTGACAAGGTAGCTTTTCCAGTGACTCAGGACCAAATCTCTGGAGTCATCCTTTACCCCCTTTCTCTCCTACTTCATACCCAACACTACTCATGACTTAAGAACAAAAAGAAATAGCTTTCCTACAAATCAAAGAGAACGTCCTCATCTTGGAAACCCGATAAAGCAATGTTGTTGGCGTTTTCAAACTATGGGTTTTTTATGCATTTTAGGGTTTTGAAATCAATTTTGGATGCAGGAAAATATCGTAGAGCTTAGCACATTTATTGAAATGGAATGGAATGGAATAGGATAGAATAGAATAGAAAATGTCGGAATGAGTCACTTGTAGATAGGCTAAGTAAAGTCTTCAGTGGGTCTGTTTCCCTTCTATATATGTTCATTCTTGTACCTCTGTTCTGGTCACAGAATCAAAAGTGTTTATTGCTGTGAGTCACGAAAGCCACTGAAATCAAGGATATTTATTAGAAAACGTGGTAAGCATTATACTTTATGGTGACATGTCAGGAATGGTCAAATCAGGGACAAGAATATTCATTTGTATTCAACACTGTAAGGTCCTAACCAGCACAGTAAGGCAAGAAAAAGAAATAAAGGATATGAGAATTGAAAAGGAAGAAACAAAGCCATCATTATTCACAGCTGTTAGGACTGGAAACATAGAAAACCCAAGAGAATACAGAGCTCAACTCACAGTATAAATAAGAGAGCTCTGCAAAGCTTCTGTTACAAAATCCAATATTCCAAAATTGGTAGTGTGCATCTAGTCCAGCAACAAACAATAATAAAATATAATTTTAAAAGATAATATTTACAGAAGAAAAAAATACAAGTTACTGAGAATAAATCTCATAAAAGATGTGCAAGATGTTCAAAAAGAAAATTAACTTTTGTTGGAAAAGGACATGAAAACAAACCTAAATAAATGGAGAGGAAAGATATGATGCCATAAAAATTGGCAATCTTTCCCCAAAGTAACCCATAAAGTCAAAGCAATTTAAATAAAAATACAAACAAGATTTTTCATAAAACTTAAACCTATTCTAAAACACATGTGACAGAAAAAGAGTTGGAAACTGCCAAGGATATTTTGAAGAAGATAAAGAAGAGGTTGGGGATACTCCCTGCTAGATGCTGAGACAGGCTTCAGGGCTACAGTCATTGAATTGTACAAAGAGCCATAAACCATTAGCACAGAAGAGAAGACCCGGAAATAGACCCACCTGTATCTGGGAGCTCAAGAGGTCAGAGGCTTATTACAAACCAGCAGAGTAAGAATGATCCAGGCATTTCACTGGTAAATTGTACCAAACATTCAAAGAAGACTGAACACCAACGCTTTGGAAACTCTTCCAAAAATTTGAAGAGGAGGGGGACCTCCTAATGAGGCCAGACACACCCAATAGAGATGTCACAAGAAAAGAAAATTACAGACCTTACAGACCAATCTCCCTTGTGAATATACATGCAAATGTCCTCAACAAAACACTGGCAAACTGACTCCAACTGCACATTAAAAGGATTATATACTACGATCCAATGGGATTTATCGCAGAATGCAAGGGTGATTCAACATAAGAAAATCAGTCTAAAACCTAACATTAATAGAATGAAAGAAAAAGACACAAGATCATCTCAATTGATGTAAAAGACATTTGACAAAATCTAGCAAGCTTTCTTTTTTTATTTTATTATTTTTTTAAAGATACTCAGATTATACAAATGTCACATAAAAAATATAGGGGATTCCCACATGCCCTGCTCCCCCCACCTCCCACATTCTTCCACATTAACAACATCCTTCATTAGTGTGGTACGTTCATTGCAACTGATGAACACATTTTGGAGCATTGCCACTAAGTGTGGATTATAGTTTACATTGTAGTTTACACTCTCTCCCACTCAATTCTGTAGGTTATGGCAAGATTTATAATGGCCTGTATCTGTCATTGCAATGTCATTCAGGACAATTCCAAAGTCCCAAAAATACCCCCGTATTACACCTGTTTTTCCCTCTCCCTCCCCTTAGAACTTCTGGTGGCCACTGCCTCCACATCAATGATAAAAGTTCTTCCATTGCTAGAATGGTCTATAAGTCTATAGTCTATAGTAGAATGACAGTAGGTCTACTTTAGTCCGTAGTTCATTCCCCAATCTGAGGATGCTGGGATGGTGATGTCTCTTCCACCTCTGATTGAGAGGGGACTATGATCCTATAGGATCGATGGATGGGCCTCTTCCTTGCAGTTGTAGACTCTCTCGGTTCCTTGGTATGGTAGTTGTCCATCATCACCTCCATGTTGTCCTGGGCGAGACCAGTGAACTGGAGAATAGGTGCTGCAACTCTGACGAAATTCAGGGCCCAGCGGCACATGGACAGCCCAAAGATTTAAGTCTCTTGGACTAATATCTACCAACTCTAGTACGAATTATAGGTTCAAATAGAAGAACATGTGTAGGGAAACCACACCTGAGTCCAACTCTGTCACTCTGGGGAGCATAAATTCCAAAGTAGAGCCCACTGGCAAGGAACAGTTTCCTGAGCTATCTGCCCTGACTATAGTGTCTGGATGTCTCCAGAGTCCTCAGGAACCCTGTTATTTGTGGGTAATATCTACTTTGGCAGTCAAAGAGATCCTGCTAAGACATGCAAAAGTGTAACCTCTGGAATGACCTCCTGACTCACTTTGAAGCCTCTTAACAATATAAACTCATTTGTCTTTACACTCATTTGTCTATCCTACACTCAGAGGATGGAAAGAAACTCAACATAATAAAGGACACATGAGAAGCCCACAGTTAATACCATGCTCAGTGGTGAAAGACTGAAGGCTTGCCCCTGGGATGAGGAACAAGACAAGCATTCCCACCATCACCATTGCTATTCAACAGTGTACTGGAAGTCCTAGCCAGAGGAATTGGGCAAGAAAAGAAATAAAAGTCATCAAAATCAGAAAGGTAAGAGTATTCCTATTCACAGATGACATGATCCCATACACAGAAAACCCTAAAGAATCTACAAGAAAGCTACTAGAGCTAATAAATGAATTTGGCAAAGCAGTAAGGTACAAGATCAATACACAAAATCAGTGGTATTTCTATAAAGCAGCAAGGATGCAATAAATGCATAAAAATGCATTTATGCAAAGAGCAATCCAAAAAGATAATTAACAACAAAACAATTCCTATTAGAATAGACTCGAATAAAATATCTAGGAATAAATTTAACCAGATGTATTAGTCAGCCAAAGGCGTGCTGATGCCAAGTACCAAAAATCTGTTGGCCTTTATAAAGGGTATTTGGAATAAACACAGTTACAAGACCCTAAAGATTCTAACTCAAAATTCCTTCCTTATCAAACTCTATTGCCACGTGTGGACACAAGCTGGTGGGCAACGTCTGCGAGGGCTCAGCCTTCCTCTTCCCTCTTCAGGCTCCGTGGGTCCAGCTGCTTCCAATCTCAGCTGTGGGCTGGCATAAGGCTGGTCTCTCTTCCCGGGACTCGTTCCCTTCTGGACTCAGAAGCTGCAAACTATCAGCTCATCTCTCTCCGGAGCCCCAGGATCAAGTTCTTTCCTCTGCCGTGGCAGTGGGGCTGTCTCTCTTCCTCTGTGTATCTTCTCCGTGTGTCTGCCTCTGTGTTCTTGATTAAGCGTCTGCTTATGTAGTCTACCAAGGGGGCGGGGACTCAACCCCGCATGCCCTAATAACCTGGTCGAATCAAAGCCCTAATCTTGATTTAATTAAGTAAAATGAAACCTTTGAATTTAATACCATCAAAGGGGTATCATGCCCAGAAGAACAGACTAGTTTACAAACGTAATCAATATCTCAATAAATAATATCAAACAGTCACACCAGGGATGTAAAGGACTTATACATGGAAAACTACAAATCATTACTGAAAGAAATTAATGAAGACCTAAATAAGTGAAAAGATCTTCCCTTCTCGTGGATTGGAAGACAAAGGATCATTAAGATGTCAGTATCACCCGAGTGACTTACAGATTTAATGCACCCCAGTCAAACTTCCAGCAGCTTTCTTTGCAGAGACGGCAAAGTTAATCATATGGAGAGGTGAAGGACTCTGCAGAGCTAAAACCATCTTAAGAAAGAATAACTAAGTTGAGGACTCATACTTCCAATTTCAAAACTTATTACAAAACTACAGTGTCAAAAAATGTAATCCTGGCACAAGGACAGACCTGGAATAGGATTTGAGAATTCAGAAATAAACCCACACATCTACGGGCAATTGATTTTTGACAAAAGTGCCAAGTCAACTCAATAGGGAAAGAATAGTCTCCTCAACAACTGGTGCTAGAAAAACTGGTAGCTATATGCATAAGAATGAAAGCGGGCCCCTCCCTCTCACCATATACAAAAATTAACTCAAAGGGGATCAATGGTCGAAATGTAAGCGCTAAAACTATAAGCTCTTAGAAGAAAATGTAGGGAAATATCTTCAAGACCTTGTAATAGGCAATGGATTCTTGGACTTTACACAAAAAATACGAGCAAGAAGAGAAAAATAAATTGGACTTCATCAAAATTATAAGCATTTATGCAAAGGGAAAAACTTAGGTCATATCTATGTTACTAAGTAAAAAATAAGAGATAAAGCATAGGACTGTACAGTGCAGTGAACCCTATTGTAAACAATGGAATTTAGTTAATAATACAATTATAGAAATGTTCTTTCATGAATTATTAGAAATGTACCACACTAATGCAAGGTGTTAATAATAAGGTAGTATACGGGGAAAACATACCCTAATGTAAATCATTGGCTATAGATAACAGTAGAATTATAATATTCTTTCATCGCTTGTAACAAAGGTACCACACTAATAAGGTGTTAATAAAAGGAGGTGGATAATATGGGAACCCTGTATTTTTTTTTTTTTTACCGGGAGGTCCTGGGGATCGAACCCAGGTCCCTCCCTATGGGAGACAGATGCCCAAGCAGTTGAGCCACATCCGTCCCCGGGAACCCTGTATTTTTTACAGTTTTTTTTTTTTTTTCTGTAAAAACAAACAAACAAACAAAAACAACTGATGGAATGGGAGAAAATATTTGGAAACCATAAATCTGATAAAGGCTTGATATCCAGAATATATAAAGCATTGCTCCAACCAGGCAACTAAAATACAAAGAAAAAGAATTAACAGACAGGCAAAGGTCTTGAATCCACATTTTCTCCGAAGAAGATATGCAAATGACCAATAAGCATAAGAAAACATCATTAAAATCGTCAGCCACAGTGAGATACCACCTAACAGCCAGTAGAATAGCTATTTATTTTAAAAACAGAAAAGTAACAAATAACTGTCAAATAACTAATATACGGACTATGTATAAAGCTTCTACAAATCATGAAGAAAGACAAACCACCTGATAGAAAGAGGAGCCCATGACCCAGAAGTCTCATGTCAAGACTGACATCTCCAAAATTTGGCTGCAGGTCTATCCGTGGATATGCAAGAAATCTCTCATTGGGAAGTAATTTGTGGGATCTGGAAGTAAACTAATTGTCCCTCACGAGGGGGCGGGTAGCTGGGTGAAAGGTGGTGGGCGTCCCCAGCTGCAGGCAGTGAACCAGACCTGCACACACAAGGTAGCTAGATCTGATGGTCAAGGAAAACAGTAAGAAACAAAAGGAAATGTATAGTACGTGAGCAAACAATGGTGTGTGCTTTCTGAGGACTGGTGCGGATTCAGTGGAAAACAGCAAACTCCGTACAGCGGGAGGCGGTAGAAGTTAAAACGCTGCAGACACACAATTGGAGGCAGAGTCAGCAAGACCCCATGACGGGCTAGGTGTGTGTGCTAAAGGGCACAAAGGGGCTTCGGCAATGAGACACTAGTTGGATGATGATGGTATTTTCCAACATGGAACCCGCTGGATAAGGAGAGGGTGGTGGGTGTCCCAAGGGGGCATGGTAGGGAATATGAGATTCCTTTTTGGCTATGGTGAGGTGTTGAGAAGTTGGGGGGCTCTGGAGACATCCTAAGGGAAATTTCAAGGGGACCATTGAAGATGGGGGTCCAGATGTCAGCAGAGCAGTCTGGAGTGGAGATCTGGATTTGGGGGCCATGGATTTCGAAGTACAAGAGCTTGTCCAGGGAGGGGTGTGGAGTGGGCGCTGTGTTTGGGGAGCTGGCACAGAGTACCGACCAGGCGCGGGCAGGGCCACAAGCGGGGGCACGCTCGTCTAGGCAAGGCTGAACTCCTCCACACAAAAGATAGTTGGCAGACGACTTAAGTGATTCTTCCCTGCTTCCGGCAAGCTGCTGGGCTTCGGCTCCTGGCCAGCTTGCTTCCCCAAGCCGTCACTGTCCAGCCACATCCTCCCCAGCTGTCTGCCCCCCGTCCCTCCTGCCTTTCCCCTTCACTCACCTGCTCAGCCTCTGGTGAAAAGATGGGAGAAACGTTGGGAGTAAAATGATCAACTGTTTGTGTCCAGGCTTGGTCTCTCCATGAACTTTGCAAAGGTGGGCACTTATCTGCTCTTTCTGAGCCTATAAAACTGGAGATTCCATTATATAGATATTGTAAAACTCCCCCAAGCCCAATAAATTCAAGAGAAGCTTTTGGAAATCTCTTTACACTCTTAGCTTTTGAAAGGGCTCTGTAAAATGTAAAGCTTTATATGTGTGGATTATTTTTGTTATTGTTATTTCTGTGCTCTGGGATTTCTGACCTCTCTTTCACTTCATTGTTTTAGCCATCCTTTCCCCTTTTCTCATTTTATAGGCATTACAGTAACTACATCTCTATAATTCTACCATAGCATTTGTAAAATCCCTCATTTGTCAAGTGCCCCATAAATTGTATGAATATCAGAAAAGATTAAGAGACTCTCTCAGGCAGCTCTGGAGGTTTTTAGCAAGTGGGTGGCCACAGCTGGTTAGGCCTGGGATGAGATCAGCCAAGCTTGGGACCACAACTTACATTCCTGGTCACCAGGGACTCCCACAGTGGTGTTCTGCTCAGGACTGGTTTCTTCAAGGGACCAGGGACCCAGGGACACGTGGTGGGCTGGCTGAGATGGCCTCTGGGCAGGAATGGCTGGTGGACTCACCAGGAAGCCAATTAAGGTGAAGCTTCAGGGTCTTCCCAGAGATAGTCAAACTGCAAAGGTCGGGAGGAAGAGTCCCCAAGACTTCCCTCACTTCTAACACCAACTTTGCAAGTTCAGGTCATCCCAAACCCCATACCACCCTCAAATACGGTAACTCGCTGGAAGGACTCAAAGAGCTCCTGAAAGCTGCAACACACTTAGCACAGCTTATGAAGGGAAAGCATCAGAGGAAAATCATCCTGGGGAGAGATGCTTGGGGCAGAGCACGGAGGGGATCCAAACACAGCTCTCCCGTTGTCCTCTCCCCACGGAGTCGACCAGGATCCGTGTGATAACACACGCAGAGTACTGCCAACCTGAGAAGTTCACCTGAGCTGCGATGTTCAGAGTTTTATTGGGGCTCATTCAGAGGCGTGATTGATGAAGGTTTGGTAAACAACCATCCATTTTCATTTCTTTCAGATCCTACCCAGGAAATGGATCCAGAAAAAGTCAGCCTTACTTTAGTTGCCTCAGAGAGAACAATTCATTTAGAAGAGAAAACCAAAGCAAAAACAAAAAAATTAGCCTTGCGAAGTCTCTGTGCATGCAGTCTTCCATTGTCCTTTGTCATGCTCTGTGATCACCCCGGCAGTTTCACTCCAATGTTCTTATTTTCTTAGGTCTGTTTTTTTCAGGTGTAAAGAGGAGCGAAGGAGAAGCAGCAGCCTGCTGGCTCTCATCACACCATGGGCTGTTGTGAGAATAACTGGCTCAAGGCTGCGTTCCTCTTTTCCACACCCTGGGCTGCCACCCAACGCAAACAACAAAAGATGCGTGTCTTTGTGGAGGTTCAGTCCTTGCTACCTTTTAAGAAGGGCTGAGGCAAAAACGCAGCAAGATAACGTCTTTCCTTTCCCAGTCTTCTAACCCCACGCACCGTCCTCCAAAGCCTGGGGTCACAGCTAGTCTGCTGGTGCTTTGGATGGTTGAAAAACGACCTCCCTGTGAACCAGAAGGAAAGACAATGCCAGGCAGTCATGGTGCTGAAGGATGGCGATTTTAGATAGGTCACACTTCATCTGTTTTGAGTTATTGAGGCTTTGTGTGTGATTTCTTACCCTGGCAAAGGCAAGAAAAGCCTTTCTTGCCTTGTTCCTGGGATGAGGTGTTGGCCATAAATTTGGGAGGTGTTGACTGCCGGGTCCAACTGCGTCAGGACTTGGGGGCTTGGAGGCACTGCCGTGGTGGCTGGCCCACTGGCAGCTGGCTGCCTTGTGCCGTGGAGACACCCTCATGGCAGGCTTCCATCTGGGAAGACGTGCGGGGCCTCTGGAAGAGGGAGCAGGAGATGGCTCGGTTCTCCAATGTTCCTGAAGTGAGCAGAGGTGCCTGTCAGCACCTCATGCTCCAGGATACCAGCAAGCTGAGAGGTTGTCAAAACATTCCAACCTTTTCCCAGAAGATTCCTTTTGGACCAAGAAAGATGTTTCTTCCTTATGGAACAGCAGATTGCATCATGTTTGAAAGTGTTTTTGTTTTTCATCCAAATCGAGGATGTCAGCAAAGGTGCCAAAGCCCTGAAGACAACTCAAGCTCCTTCTCCTGCTATGCCTTCCCCTCCCACCCTGGCTTCGTCACTTGGGAAAGTCTTACATTTAAATAAGAGGGTGCCCAAGGAGGCAGATGCTGTCATTTGGGAATGTGAATTTGTGCCCCAAAGAACAGCCCCAAAGCTACTGCCAGTCTGATGGGTGCTCCAAATCTCGGTGGAGAAAGAGCACAGTGTGTGGGAGTTTGCTAAAGGCACCCCATGTGCCGTGGCAGAGGCCGAGGGTCCTAGCTCCAAGGCCATGCTTCTGAGGGGCTCCTCTTGCTTGAGGGACCAGGCTGACCACATTCTGAGGTGGGCCTCATGCTACATGTTTCTCAGCCATCAAAGATGCAGCAGAGAAAGCAGACTCTGCTCTACTGGAATGCTCTCCTTTTCTTTGAAAATTACACAAATGAATTTTCAAGGGACTTGAATGTATCCACCACATACTGGTGCACAGTGGGGGGCGCCTGCCCCTGCCCACCACCCCATCCCGTCCTTTAACTGGAAATGCCTCCACGCACACTGAACATACTTCATGGCAGAAGCACAGGGTAGATTGCTGGATTTCTCCAGGGGTGTTTGCCAGTGACACAGTGAAAACAGGAGTCCATGGTCAAAAGCATGGGAATCACTGCATTGGAGCATTGCCCATGATGCCGCCTGAAGACTTAAGCCTGCTGGCCTCCACTGCCCACGAATCTGCAGGTCAACTGAAGTGTGGCTGGACAAGGCTGGGCTCAGCTAGCCGAGCCCAAACTGGTTGTGTCCAGGTCTGGTCCAATGTCTGTCACCCTGCTTGGACTAGCGGCTTTCCAGGGCATGTTTTCTTGTGGTGCTAAGAGGGAAAACCCAATCACACAAGCACGTTTCAAACTCTGCTTGAGCCTTGTCCAGGAATATCCCAATGGCCAAGGCAGGTCACATGGCCAAAGCTAAGTCAAGGAGCAGGGAATTGCATGCCAGGCGCCAGGCGCCAAGGCAGTGGGGCTGACAGACGATACTGCAGGAAAGTGGAGCATGGAGGCCAAAAATTCAATCGGCCTCAATCTCACAGCCCCTCTTTTGAGAGTCACATTGTACGTCAGCACTGGAAAGCTCTGAGAAGTCCCATAGTGATGAAATCAGTGTAATATAACCCAGCACCCCCCAAGTGCTTAAACACACCCTTTATTTAAAGAACCCCTTTTACAATCCATGTAACTAGCTTCCTGTAGAAGACGTGAAATATTGACATAATAAAACTAACAAGCAATCTGTAGGCAGCAAGCCTGGTTCCATCGGACTTGCATGGTGTCCTGGCTTGGTCAAGCCACTTCCTGTCCCTCAATTCTAGTACCTTGTGTCTCAAATGGCGATGAGCCCTGTCCTTCTAACCTCCCAGATTGGGGAGACAATGGTGGATTGAGCTACGCACCCCAGTTTAGACCCGTTCTTGGCCTATGCGTCCCTGAGTGCGAAGCCACTGTAAACAGGACCTCTTGAAGAGATTCTTTTAGGTGCGGCCCATCCGAGTGAGGTCAGACTTAATCCAGATCACGGAAGTCCTTTATAAGCCAAAGAAATTCAACACAGGGAGAGAAAGCCATGGAGAGGAGCCAGAAGCCGGACATCAGTGGAAGCCTGGAAGAGAAAGGAGAGGATGTGGACAAGTGATGGGAATGCCAAGGAACCCAAAGTTTGCTGGCCAGCCAGAGATCTGCTGACCCCAGGTGGAAGCCAGCCTTCCAGCCTCTGAAACCGGGAGCCGATAGATAAATTCCCATTGTTAAGCCACCACCGTGGGGTATTTGTCTTCTCATCCTGGTGGACTGAGACAATAAGTGAAAGCTCCATGGGGGTGAGGAAGCGATGTCTGTCTGTTATCACAGTGAGTGATGGGGGCACACAAGGTTTTTAGGTGGGGGCTTTAGGATTGCACATACCCCAAGAACTTGCTAAGAAGAAGGCCGGTGAAGGGCACTATTTCTAAATTTGCTTTCTGGTCATTCCGTTCTGCCAACATTCCTTCAACATGGGCCACCAATTGTGACAGGGTCTTTTTAGGGTGTGAGACACTCCCTAAATATTTCAGATGCCGAGCTAGGCACTGGGCACCCGCTTATTAAAACTGTCCACCTCTCAGCGCATCGCACGCGTGTCGTCATCTCCATGGTGGGTTCTGACCATCGATTCTCACTGTTTCTCACAGCCCCAATGCTCCTTCTCAGAGATTTCCAGACTTCGTGTTCCAAGTGAGGATTTGGGGACAAGACACCGACATGAACCAGCTTCCATTAGATAAGACCATGGTAGCAAACAGCCCCCAAATCTCAGCAGTTTGCACAGCCTCAGGGATGTACCACTGGTCGAGGGCAATGCCTTTTCATGCCCTGATGCCACCAAGGAGAAGCAAGACTGGCAGTGGGAGCTCATGGTGCTTCTGGAGCTTCTTAGGGTGAGGCAGCCCCTGAATCCATTCATATCCCATTGGCCGTGGTGAGTCACATGGCCAAGTCCATCAAACTGTGGAGGACACGCCCCTCGCAGGAAGGCACCGGAAGGCACGTGGCCCTGGGCAGGAGGTTGAGGAGGGTGTCAGCCTGGCTCGAGTGTGGCATCCAGTTGTTTGGTCCCTCACCAGCCTGGCGGTTGGCAGATGGGATGAGCTGACTTTAGGTGGGGAGGGGGGGTATCTTCTCCAATCGTCGTGGGTCTTAAAAGTGGAAACTGTGGGTTCCAGGGATCAGAGGACTTCTGTCTGGAGCCCCACCTCCCTGGCCATCCCTACAGCCTCGGACTCAAGGCCTCAGCATCTCACTTACTGGACTTTCCAGCCTCTGACCTGCCCTGTGGGATTCAGACTTGCCGGCCCCACGACCCTGTGAGCCAGTTCCTTAGGAGAAATCTCTTCGTGTACCTAGAGCCACATATCCGGCTGCTTCTGTTTCCCTGGAGAATCCTGCCTGATACAGAGCCATAATTCTCCTACAGGAAAGAGGGGACAACCAGTTGGGTGCAACTTCCCAGCTTGCCACAATATCCCAGCGCGATAGTGAACCTGGGGGTGCCCTCCTGGAGGACCTGCGGGTGGTGAGGTGCAGTTTGGAAAGTCACTCACCATTTAATGGAGGCACAAAGGGCAGAGGCTAAATGCACCTGGTTAAGGAAAATGCAGGGCAGAGGCGTGCATTGAGTCCTTCCAAATGCTTTCTGACCACCTGCTTGTGTCCTGGACTCGGTGGGAATCAGCTCAAACTCTCTCCTACCAGGGGTCCTGGTGCAATTAAAGGTGGAGGACCCCCTACTATTAATTGCCGCATTTCAAACCCTCCCGTTCTCCTCCTTGTGCTCTGCCAGGGTGTGCGCCCCAAACCTTCCTCACCAAGCCCCGACTTGGCAGAGCTGAGACCCAGGTTCTGGCCCCGTGGTCAAGGGGGGGAGCGAGCCAAGGAGCAGAGGGGACCTGTCCTCGGAGCCAGTGGCGCCCCTGAAGCTTGGAGGCGTTCGCGCTGTCTCCAGTTTTCCATAAAATAAAACTAGCCGGCAAAGGGTGAAAGAGTAGAGCTGAACCTGGGCTGTCTGGGAAGGCTTTTCACCAAAGGGCTGGGTTTACTCAGCCTAGACCTGGGACACCTGTGAGTTTTCAGTTTGTTAAATTTGGTAGCCCAGTTGCTGTTTCTGTGATATGTTGTCTGCACAAAATGAGAAAATAAAGAGATGAAACTGCCCGTTATCTTGAAAATCAGCATACCACCCAGGAGATGGAACTCCTCTGGGCCCCTCCTGAAGCCCACCCCCTGCATCTGATGCCCACCCCAAAGGGCAAACACTACCCTGGGATTTATGAAACAGCGTCAGGTCCTCTGAGCTCTGGCCTCGCGGCTTTTCCTGCAGGCCGAGAATCCCAGGAGCTGTTTTTACAGCACCCCGACTACGGGGCAGGCGCGCTCTCGCACACACGGGCACCCTCTGTCCCACGCCCACGCCCCAGCACACGCTGACACAGCCACACATGCCCCCACGCTTGAGCTATCACAAACACACCCACACCCTCCCACGCACTCAGATCACAGTCTTCACACACACGGCATCCGTGCACACGCTCTCAGGTCCCTGCACCTTCTCACAAGCATTCTTTCACACTCATACACACACAATCCCTCACACACACTCTCAAACACCCACACGCTTACACACACCGTTTCACACAAATGCTCACAGTGCGTGCAGATTTAGAAGGAGGGGCTCAGGCTTGGGAATCGAGAGGGGTGGGCTGAGCTGGGTTTAGACCCGAGGCTCCCCCCAAAGCAGGTGCGTCGCTCTGAGCAGATGTCTTACTCTCTCACCTGCCTTTAGCGGCCCCGTGGGGTCGGAGGCCATGCACTTCACCGTCTCTATTTGAAATGAGGCCCAGGGCGCAGGAGCCCCTTGCCTGGGTCCCAGGGCTGGTGAGGGACAGACCTGGAACACAGGTGCAGAGTGACCACACCTCCTGACGCAGGAATAACTGAAGGAGCGATTTGTTTAGATTGATTTATTTATTTCACACACACACGCCCCTCGTTGTTTGCGCTCGCTGTCTGCTCTGTGTCTGTTCCTTGTGTGCTCTCTCTGTCTGCTCCTCTTCTTTTTTTAGGAGGCACCAGGAACCGAAATTGGGAGGGAGGTGCCCAATCGCTTGAGCCACATCTGTTCCCTGCTTGTTGTGTCTCTCGTGTTTCCTCGTTGCGTCATCTTGTTGCATCAGCTTGCCATGCCAGCCTGTCGCATCAGCTCACTGTCTTGCTCATCTTCTTTAGGAGGCACTGAGAACTGAACCTGGGACCTCCCATGTGTGGGTGGGCACCCAACTGCTTGAGCCACATCTGCTTCCCTGAAGGAGCATTTTTATTGCCATTACCGCAAACCTTTTTAGAGCAATGTGCAATCTCCAGGGTGACTCTGGCCCAACAGACTCATTCAACCATCAGATCTGCAGTGAGCTGCTCCCGCCACGTCCCTGGGCAGAGCTTGGCCGACAGAGGCCGTCCTCGTGGTGCTTCCGCTCCAGCGGGTGATACACTCAGAAGCACAAGCAGCTAAATGCAAGCTCTGTTGTGGAGGCGTAGGTATGTGCAGAGAAACGACGCGAGGCGGGTAGAGCGAGGACAGGAAGCAGCTTTGGGGAAGGGGTCATGGAAGGCCCCTTCGGACCGGACCCTTACGAAACAAGGGAGCAAGCCCAGAAGGCTTCTGGGGCAACAGTGTTCCAGGAAGAGGGAACAGACAGGGCAAAGGCTCAGAGGAGGGAGGGTGGAGCATGTGGGCGTGCAGGCCAGGGGAAGCCTTGGGTGTTATCCTGGGAGCGATGGAGACCCCTGGAAGCCTACAAGCCAGCTGAGCAGTGTCACGATGAGGCTTAGAAGAAATCTCCGGAGATGAGTGTGGAGGTAGCAGCAGCAGTCAGCAGTGAAGGTCTTTGCGAGAGGTCAGGTACAGGAAGCAGGGTCCTCGGTCTGACACAGGACGTGAGGACTCAGTGCACTGCTGGAAGTGGTCAGACTAAACAGGGCCCTTTGCCGGAGAGAGTCGCGGCATCGCCATCACCGCGATGCGTGTGCACCGCTTAAACATTTTCGTCAGCATCCTCTCCAGCTCGTCCTCCATGCCGCCCTGTTAGTTTGCAGCCACCTTGTCCAGGCTGGGATCACCTTGAGCAGGTGAGCATTTACCCTGAGTTGGCTTTTGGCCAAACAGCCTGTTCTTATCGACGTTTTGCCGCATCATGGCCAGCATCATGGAAACAATTCTCCACGCAGAGATAAACTATTTAAAAACAGCTAAGAGAGGCAGCTAAGATGGCTCCATCACTCTGAATTGACGCCTTCAGTAGCTCTTTTGCAATTCATCCTCATCGATGTGAAATTATCATTTGAAGGAGGAATGTTAATAAAACTGACATTTCCCCATCAGTCAAGTTAATTCACAGCTGAACACTCCCGATGCAATCAGCTTTGCCCGGTGACTGACACTGGTTGAGCATTGTCGCCCACGTGGAAAAGTGCGTTAAAAAGGGCCCACAATAATTTATCACACAGAGAGCTGCCTTTTTGCAATCTGGGGGGGGGGGGTTGTTGACGGAAGTTCTAGCAGGGGAAACCGGCTTCATCCAGCCAATGCCAGGCCGAGGGGGTAAGGCGGCAGGTGGCTCAAGACGGCCCCAAGGCCAGCCAGTCCCCCGGTGGGTGCCGACTCAGGTGCGCTCGGAGAGGTGGCTTGATCCCCGACACATACAGCCGGCAAGTCCCACTTCCCGTAGGTGGGCCTCTTCCCCCGTCCCGCTTTCCTCCCCTGAACCCTCACGCTAAGCTCTGGGTCTCCACATCCTGCGAGTTAAGGCAGCTCTTGGGACAAATCACCGGTGACCCAGCTTCCTGAGGGTAGGTAAGTCGAGGTCCGCAGGCGGGTGGGCAAGGTGGCAGAGGGAGTGGGCAGACTTCAAGCCGGCAGAGGGCAGGTGTTCCTGTTCCTGACCTTTCTTTAAAACTTCACCTAGGCTTGCTGCCAGCGGTCAGGCTCCCTGGTGTGTGAGCTGGGGAGTGTCAAAGTCTGCCAGGGCTGCTGCGAGAAATAGCTCGGACCGGAGGGCCTAAACCGCGGGGATTTTCCATCTCCAGTTTTGGAGGCCAAAAGTCCAGCATGCAGGGAGGCCGAGCCGTCTCTAAAGCCTGTGGTGCCTGGTGGAGGCCACCGGCAACCCAGCCTCATCTCCGCCCTGCCACATGGCGGCTCTCTCCCTGGCCGCGTCCAAATTTCCTCTGCCCGTAAAGGTCCAGCCACACTGGACAAAGGCCCATTCTGGTTGGTGAACATCACCAGAGGACTCCCTGCAAGCAGCTTCACGCCCTCAGGGCGGGGTCAGGACAGAGCCTGGCGCATCACCTCTCCGCCGCGTGGCCTGCACCCGTGTCGCCGCCGTTCCTACCTGTCCTGCCATCCTGGGGAAGGGGGTTACCTCCCCCATCACAGGCTGCCTGCAGCTCCTGGGAGCGGCTCCTGAGACAACGCAAGTCCTAGTTCCTCCGGCTCCTTTACAAACACCGCAGCAGGGCGGCTTAAAGGAGCAAATGTGTTCTCGCCCTTCCAGAGGCCGGAAGTCAGAATCCAGGTGCAGGCAGGGCCGTGCTCCCACCGACGGCCCCTGGGGAGGACCCTTCCCCGCCTCTCTCCTGGCTCCTGGTGGTGGCCAGCCGGTGTCCATGATGCTGTCCCTTCATCCTTATGTCCAGCTGTCCCCTTACATAACAGCCCCAGGCGTTGGGACTGGGTCCACCCAAACCCAATTTGGCCTCCTCGCAACTAATCCCATCTGCAAATAATCACAGCTTCCAAAAAGGTCATGTTTACAGGACCTGGGGGTGGGTGGACTCGAACATGCCTTTCAGGGTGACACAGGCACCTCAGTACACAAGGCAGCCCTGGGGGAGGGTCCCGGGCCTGTCCAGGGGAGGTCGGGCAGGGGCTGCCATGCTGAGAAGGCAGGGGAAGTGCTACTCAGGGGCTCCCACCTGCAGCCAGGGGCCCTGATGCCACGCGGGGAGCGGGCCCGGCCCCCCACCCCCCACATCCACAACACACCAAGTGCCGCCGACGAAGGCCCTTTAATGAAGTCAAACGACAGTGACAAAAGGCCTAATTTTATGTCGTCTCCATTCTCTAGCTGCACCTGCGATTCCCGTAAGAGGTTTCCGTTGACGAAGGGCAACAGGGAAAGGGACAGAAAAAAGCAGACGCGAGCCCAGGGCTCTGGGCAGAAGTGGGCAGCCCTGGTTTCTCAAAATTGTTACTTGCTTCGTGTGTCCCCACGGGCCGTCACTGCAGTCAGTGACAATGACCAAGGTCAAGCTCACCCCAAGAGTACTTCTGAACTGCTTTAAATTAAAGGGAAAATAATCTTTTTCGCCCCTCTGACATTGAGGAAAAGGAAGTTTGTCTCAAAAGGACTTTTTTTTTTTTTTTAACCTTCAAGGGCTTGCATTGGAAACATCACAAAATAACCTTTTGTTGGATACTTGGGGAAAAAAGTCTACGGTTGAATGTACATGGGGAGGAAGAAGGCAGGTGGGCAGGTGAGGAGATTTTTATTAATTCTTGAAAATCAAAAAAAAAAAAAAAATGTTTCCCCAAACTAGAAGCTAGAATGACCCAAAATCTTTGGATGATAAAAATCTTGACTAACTTAAAAAATGACTTCACATATTTGCCCTATGTGGTTTCCATGGGAACCCAAACAGAAAATCCTATAATGCCTTGAGAAGCTCTATTTTCATGCTAACTCTTTATACCACAAACAAAGAAAAAACGGACTAGAGGTGAGGCGGGGTGGGCTGCGGGCAGTTTAATAACGTCCAGGTCTGGTTTAAAAGTGAGAGACTACGCGTGGTTTGATGGCAAGAGCTCTCACCTGGAAACGGAAAGGAACTCGGTAGCGCCCCCTCGAGCACAGGTGTGGAAGAGGTAATGGTCGTGAAGGCCTTTGGGTCTGCCTGCGTTCGCCCTGCCTTGTGCCTTGTCGTGCTGGGATCTGCTGGCAGGCCTGGAGGGCCTCGACCCTGGAGGGTCAGGGGTGCGGGAAGGGGTTCACTCTTCCAGAGCCTTCCAGCAGCCCTGAGCCCGCAGTGAGGCCGCCGGGACCCAGGAGCTGCTTTTTAGGAAACAGGGTTAGGCCCAGCCTGCCTTGGGGCCTGAGTTCATAGACTCCTTGTAAATTTACTTTTGGACCCCTTTGCTATCCAAGAAAGGGTGAGTGGTGGGAAGGAACAAGCTTCTAGGAGGACAGGATGGCGCCATGTGAGGCGGCTTCATTTAGGATTTTTATTTTCATTCTCCCCCTGACCCCAGATGGCTCCCTCCTCTGTTTGTTCGTTGTTTTTGCTCATTGTCTGCTCGTTGTCTGCTCTTTGGTTTTTTTTTTGCTTGTTGTCTGTTTCATTTTTTCTTTAGGGGGCACCTGAAACCAAATCCAGGACCTCCCATGTGGAAGGCAGGTGCTCAACTGCTTGAGCCACATCTGCTCCCTGCTCTTTTTTTGTTTTTGCTCGTTGTCTGCTCATTGTTTTTGCTTGTTGTCTGCTTGATGTCTGCTCACTGTCTGTGTGTCTTCTTTAGGAGGCTCTGGGAACCAAACCTGGGACCTCCCAACTGCTTGAGCCATATTCACTCCCTTCATTTATGTTTTAAAACCCTGCCTGCCGGGAGAATCAACCAGCACCACCGTGAAAACAGCAACCCCCGTGAGTAAATAAAAGTGGGTTGTTTGGGGTCACATTTTCCCCAAAAATAGACCTGTTTTAAAAATAATATGTGAATCCAGCAGCCGCAGGAAGCTGATGAGGCTAAATGTGATCACCTGTTTTCCTACACAAGAAACTAAAATCAACTCACTGTAATGAAAATCAAGAGCAAAAAAATGATTGCCTAATTAATTGAAAGCGTGACTGATTGGCTGTGCTGGGCGAGTGTCTCCGCTGTCTCTTCTGCTGATTGACAGTGCAGGAAAAAGACAGGCCGGCAGCTCTGCCCACCTGGCCTTCAAACGGGAGGTCAGGGGCAGAGCCCTGGGGCGGGGCGGCCTCCTCCCCTGGCCGCACTCCTTGCCTTTCATCCACTCTTGCAGGAGGAAGTATCTGGTGAACCACCAGGGTGGTTTTCTGAACAAATGATGTGCAGTGAGCACTTCTGTGTAGCCCTCCCCACACCCGGGATTTCACGTACATTTGACGGCGTTGGCTCCCGAACTGACTGTCAGCCCCCTGAGGCCAGGGACCAACTGCCTCTGCCCTCATTCAGAGACTGCTCCACAGTCAGCACCGAAAAGATATTTGTTGAATAAAAGACGTGCTTAAAATAACGAAATTCATGGCAAGCAGCGTTTGAGTGTCCAGTTGCCGGCTGTACAAATCACCTAAGTGGCAAAAAACAGCACAAATGTGTCCTCGTACAGTTCCAGAGGCCAGAAGTCCCAGAAGGGCCTCGCTGGGCTAAAATTCCACGTGGGTGCATTCCCGCTGAGGCTCCAGGGGAGCAGCTGGTCCCTTGCCTTTTCCAGCCTCTAGGGGCTGCCTGCATTCCGGTTCTTGGCCTCTTCCTCCATGGTCAAGACCAGCAGCACCAAGGCCAGTCTTTCCCATGCCATCCTCACCTGGACTCTCTCCTGATTCCCTCTTCCAGTTTCAAGGACTTTGGACACACCCGGATAATCCAGGATAATCTCCCTCTCTACAGGTCAGCTGATCAGCAGCTGTGATTCCTTCTGCAACCTTCTTTCCTCTTTGCCATGGGACCTAACATAGCCACAGGTTCTGGGAATCAGGGTATAGACTTTTTGGCAGGGGGGATTATTCTGCCTACCCCAAACATCACGAGACAAATGGCGTATTTTGGAAATAAGAAGGCAATGACTGTTCTAAGACGCCATCTTGATCAGTTTGCATTGTCTTCAGGGCCAGGCAGAGAGGATTCACAGTGGGTGTCTGATCAATAAACGCTGGTGAGTAGAGCCATGCCCCATACCCATCTACTGACAGCGGCCACGTGGGCTGTGCTCCTTATAGCTCCTTATAGGGCAAAGGAAGCAGGACGCAGGGCCGGGCCTCTGTGACGGCTGTGGGCCCTGAGCCGAGCTAACGCTCAGAGAGTAGCTTATGCCCTGGATCCCAGCCCCAACCCTGGGGGTGACAGCTGCTGTCTCCACTGCGCAGAAAGACAAATGGACGTCTAGGAACCATGGGGCCTCGTGAAGGTCTAGGAGCCAGCACATTTCAGGGCCACGTCTTCTTGCTCCCCGAGGCAAGCCCAGGCCAGTCCACCCAGTGCCTCCCTCTAGACCCACAGAAGACAGGATGCCAGACCTCGGGTGCCTGACACAGACTAAAGAGCCCGAAGGTAAGACCAGTTACATTCAAGTATGAGGGAAGGGTCCATGATGAGGCTGAAACGTGAGGAAACGGAGCAGTTTTGATTGCCAAAAGGGGGCATGATAGAGGAAAAGGAGGTCACTGTCCTTAGACCTTTGACCCCAGCCTGCCTTTCTAAGTTGTTTCTTACCATGCCCCTCCAGGAGCTTCATGCTCCCACTTACTCTCTGTCTACGAAATTGCTCATCCTTTAAGATGCAACACTCCTAATTGAAAATTCCACCAGATGCTGTTCAGTTGGCCAAACTGCCAAATTGATAGGCCAGCTATCAGATTTAGAAGATGCACTGGTTTTCCCCAAGAAAGCCTGCACTCCTGGCACCAACTATGAGTTCAGAGGTTTCCCAAACCAGCCTCGATTCAATAACTCTCCACAAAGCCTCACAGAGCTCACTGAGATCTGTTATACTCACAGTTATGTGTTGTTACAGAGAGAAAATACGAGTTGCAATCAGCCGAGGGAAGAGATACCTGGGGCGGGGTTTGGGACGGTTTCAAATGGGAAACTTCCGTTGTCCTTCCCTGCGGAGCCAGAACGCGTTACCTGTTGCCAACCAGGGAAGCCCACCTGAGCGTCACTGTACAGAGTTTTTACTTGGCTTCATTACGGAGGCATGATTGATTGATTGATTGATTGACTGTCCACACGGCTGGACTCAGCCTCCAGGACCACTCATCCTGCTGATCCCAAGCCCACCCCAAATGTCATGGCTGGTCTTTCTGGTGTGGCAAGCCCCACCTAAGAGCCATTGTAGCCACAGCTGCCCTAAACAAAGACTTTCCTGCCAGGTACTTCATAGGTGAATGGCCTTCCAGAGCTGAGGCAAAAAGACCTGACCTCTCTTTGGTCAGGGCGAAATTCTTTACCCCACAGAAATGAACTTCTTGAGGCCTCATTTGTCCTGAATCCCAGCACAAGCATGGCGACTGGCACATAATAGATTCTACATCAGGGTTTGTGGAATTGACCTAAGCTTCGTTTTCCTGGATTTCCATTTGGAGCTGACACTCTCCCAGAAAAGCAGAGCAGGAGGGAAAGAAGTAGGAAGGGAGGAAGAGGGGGAAAGAGAAGGGAGAGGGGGCAGAACAGATTCATAACAGTCTTCGTCTTGTTATTGATTTGAACAGCCTGTTGACTTCTCAAGAAAAGCCTTTGAGATTATTTCTTCACTTCCTTGTTTCCTCTGTGGCCCAAACTTTTTAAGACTTTCTTAAAGAATGCTCATAGGGAAGAGCAGGGAATAAAACCCAAGACATGAAACTTAGGAATGTACCCTCACCTAACCTTCCTTAGTACTGTCTGAGATGGTGAATTTCCAATTATCCATGCCTCCTATCCCTTCCAGCAACGCGGCCGCACGTAACTACATGTAGAGGGAATAATACAAATTCTAGGATGCTGGCAAGCATGAATTGATCACAGGGCTAGTCCCAGACACTAGGCTCTCAAATGCTTTGATTGTGAGGAGTAATAAACAAACTGAAGACATATATATCCCTGCCCTTGAGAAATAATTCAGTCAGGGGAATGAAAGGTTCATACTGATCCAGGAAATGAGTAGAGAGCAATTAAAGATTTACTCAGCCAGGTGTAATTGCAGCATAAACTGCATGCAATAGAATGTGGAAATAATGAAAAAGAATGAGATTAAGATAATTCAAAAGTCATTATGAGTCAGGACCAGTCGGCAACACTTTTCATTGATATGTTGATGGATCCATTAAAAAAATGTTGACTGCTATAGGCCAGCCTTGATGGGAAACCAGGGGAGACCCTAGTGAATGAGACGGAGAAGGACCCTGCCTGCACGGAGCTTACGGTTTGGTGTGGAAGAGTCAGGCAAGGAACAAGGAAACACAAAAGGTAATAAGCACTGGGGACCCCACCCCCAGTCACCCCATTGCCCCCTTCTATTTCTTTCCCAGTAATTACTGCCACCTGAAAAGATCTCATTTGTCAATCTGCTTATTGAAGGTCACCACCTGCATGGCTAGATGATGATTTTTCTAGTGTGTTCTCTACTGTATTCCTACTTCCAAAACAGTTGAAATCACATTCTCCATGCTCAAAATTATTTGCTGGACGAACAAAAGAGTGGATTATGAGATGCACAATAAATGATAGGTCTCTTTAATCCAACAGAAACCACATACACCCAGGAACACTTTGATCACAAGAATTTATAAAGAGATGTGGGCATTGATGTCCGCTGGTAGCAGCAGCCGCTTTGTTTGACTTTGGCTAACGGCGTCAGCCAGTGCTCATGCTCCAACACGCTAATGCTGTTCAATTTTTCGTGCTGTCTTTATGAGGCAGGGTTTGTGCTACATTTAAAAGGACACTAAATCAACTGAATTTTTAAGAGGAGAAAACCTTGCTGATCATTGCTCCAGCATAAACTGTGCTGCGTGTCATAGCCCTTGCAGGTCCCCCGACTGCAGAGAATAAACCCTTCGTTGTGGTTCACTGTGGTTGAGCCAGTTCTGGATGCACGATGACAGTGTTGCCATACGGTCTCTCGTTCTCTTTTTAAATCGCAGGAAGGCTGCACGGAAATGAAACATCTTTTATTGGTTTGTTCTCTGAAAGTGCTGCAGGAAGTGTTTACCAAATGGCCTCTTTTTTCTTTTTGGGGTTCTTAGACAAGTTGTGGGGCTTACAAAACAATCATGCATTACACCAAATGGCTTCAACACAAATATTTTCAGAGATTTCCATACAGTTGAGGTCACAGATTATTTGGACTTGAGTAGATGTGGCAAATTAGTCTATAAACTACTTGCCTTCATAATTACTCGCAATATTCTGGATTTTCAGAATTTTATCTTTTTCCCTACAAGACACAATGCCCTCAATAATGGAATCACTTCTTAGCAATGTGCTGCCTTTTAGCTGTGAAAAGTGGGTACAATTCCAAAGGTGGGGCTCGGTGGCTTTCCTGAGCTCCGTGATTTCAGGAACTAGATCCAGAGAGATGTGGGAGCCATAGCCAGAAATGCCAAATAGGAAGTATTCTAATGTGGATTGAGAGAGTTTTAGTTAATCTAGGAAGTGTGCACACTCACTCCTTCACTTCCCTCACCCTATGGGCACACACATACACAGTGTGCCCACTCAGACTGAGCTGGGCCGTGACAGGAGTTCCGCCTTCTTCAAGTGTTCATCACATTGGACAGCAGCTAATAAGTGGAATTGGAAATGGGAATTTGTTGACAGTCTTTTGCTAGAGCAGTGGAGCCTGTGTCGGTCATAACTTCATTTACCATCCCATTAGGAAAGGCGTCCTCGCATCTCGTCAAGGAGCAGCCCTCCACTGCATTGCTTCCTGCCAGCTATGCGAGGGGATCTGATTTTCATCCGGCTGCTCCGCCTGCTCCGTGCCCTCCTTCTCCCGCTATCTCCTCTCCAATCCCCTTGGATGAGGAGCCCAAGCATGTGCTCCTGGTGGCCTTGGGGTGGGAAACTGTTCCCCAGGTCCTTCCAGCACTGGAGAGCCCCCTTTCTGCACTCTCAAAAGGGGAGACACTTATGCCCCTGTTTTGGGTTGAATTGTGTCCCCCCAAAAGACAAATTCAGGGAAGCGGCTGTGGCTCAATCAGTAGGGCTCCCGTTTACCATATGGGAGGCCCCGGGTTCGGTTCCCAGGGCCTCCTGGTGAAGGCAAGCCCGCCCGCACGGCATGGTTGGCTGACCCAGCGAGCACAAGCAGCAAGGGGGGGATAAATGAATAAATAAATAAAATCTTTAAAAAAAAAGAAAAAAAAAAGGACAAGTTCAAGTCCTAACCCTCTGCACCTGTGAATGTGACCCTACTGGAAATAGGGTCTTTACAGATATAATTAGTTAAGATGGGGGGAAACTGGAGGGCCCCCCTCCAGTGTGGCTGGTGTCCTTACCAGACGGGGAGAAGAGACAAGGCAGACACACAGAGAAGGCGTATGAAGATGGAGGCAGAGGCTGCCGCGATGCAGCCACATGCCAAGGAAGGCTAGGATCTGGAGGAGGCAGGGAGGACGTCTCCCCTGCAGGGTCCAGGGCATGAGACCATAGATTTCTGTTGCTTCAAGTGCCCAATTTGTGGTAATTCATTACAGCTGCTCTGGGAAACTAACACAGCCACTAAAATACATCAGACTGGGGAAACTGATCCTTTGCCTCATTCACTCAATGGACACCTTTACTGAGCCAGGCTCTGCAGGCATTTCATCAAGGATTCTCTAATGATGAAGTTCAAATGTTAGAAAAATATAAACCACGACTAGGGAACATCTTCAAAAGCTTCAAAGAAGTACTAAAAAAAAGTAACAAAAAGCTATCAAGAAGATAGGAATTAAAAGCAGATCAACATATTTTAAAAGCCCAATTAAGTATTCTGGAAGTAAAAATATAGTCATTGGAATTTTTCTTTCTAAATCACGAATGGGCATGATATGTTCCAACCTGGTCAGAGAAAGAATTAGGGAATTGGGAGATAGTGTTGTGAAATTCATTCTGTACATAGTACCTAGAAATAAGTCAAGAAACATGCAAGAGAAGTTAAGTGAAGTAGTTGAGAAAGCGAAACTTACAATATGTATCTATGGCAATTCATGAACGAGCAAATAAGGAGAATGGCAAAGAAGCAATATTTGAAGAAACCCTGGTTTTGAAGATATGATGAGAAAAACATGAACTTTCAGCTGACAAAGCATATCAAGTGTTGAGCAGGATAAATATGAGTAAATCATAATGAAAGTCTATTATAGAAAAGAAAGGAGAAAGGAAATATTTAAAGCTACTTCTAAGAAAAGACGTTACTTACAGAGGAAGACAATTAGACTGAAAACAAATGTCTCCTCAGCGGCAATAGATGCTGGAAGACAATGAACAAATGGTCTCAAAATGTTAAGGGAGCTGTGACTGTTGCATTTGATGCACAGGGCAAGCATGGGGAGGTACTTCCAGTTGCACGAAATAACAAATGTCCCCACCCCCACCCCCACCTCAGGATCCTTGCAGAGAAAACCACTCCAGTCTTTATTTCAGCAAAAAGGAAAGTGAACTGAAGGGGAAAAAGAGCCTTCAAGACACAATACTGAGCAAAGAAACTAATAAATATATTTTGATAAATCTATTTAACCACTGATTAGAATTTTTTAATGTGGGGTAGCAGCATATGGGGAAGGACAGGACTATCAAATACCTTTAGACTTGGTTAGAAAAATAAGCAGTTATTATGTTAACAATTTAAATTTTGACTAGTTAAAATACAGAGAGAGGTGCAGTATAACAGCTTTCAAGCTATGAGGGGCCAGGCTGTAAGAAAAGCTTTCGGGGGGCAGGTGTGACTCAAGTAGTTGAGCACCTGCTTCCCATTTAAGAGGTGGTACCTCCAAAAAAAAAAAAAAAAAGCTTTAGCAATACTGTCAAAGTCAGGAAAGGAGAGGAAATAGGTACAAATATAAATACAAACCGAAAATAAATAGATAAGTAGAAATATATCAATACGTACAATAAATGTGACAATTAAAATTACCTATTAAAATCAGGGATTATCTAATTAGATAATAAAAAACCAGCTGCCTGCCATTGAAGAGACATATCAAAAGCAAAAGAACAGAAAAAACACTGACAAGAGACATGTAGAAAAATGTCCTAAAAATATATACGATGTAGCTCATTGGTTAAAGAACATGTCACACAGCAAGTACAAAACTTTAGAACTGGTTGGAAAAAAGCCGCTTTGTATGAGAATTCATGAGACATGGTTAAAGCAGTGCTTAAGAGTCAACCTGTAGATTTTACTGCAGCTTTCTTTTTCAGAAAAGCTATAAAATAAATGAGCTAATCATTCAATTCCAAAACCTACTAAAAGGAGAGGAGGCTATTCCTACAGAAGGCAGAAGAAAGGAAATAATAGACAAAGGCAGGAATTAATGAAACAGAAAAAAATATATATATATATGGATGATCAAAAAACCAAAGTTGTTTCTTTGGAAAGAAACTAAGGAAACAGTCAGCGGAGTGGAAAATTCAAGGGGAAACAGAGGCACAAACAGCCTTGGGGACTTAAAAAGAGTTCATAGCGACAGACAGCAGGCATCATAAGAATATTATAAGAATATCATGAACAACTTTTTGCCAATGAATTTGAAAACTTTAGGAAAAATGGACAGTTTTCTAGGTAGAAATTCCAAAAATCATTCAGAGTCTAGGTTCTGGTGGTTTCTAAAGGAGAGTTTTACAAAAGCTCCAAGGAACAGAAAATTATTTTCTTATACAAATTGTTCCAGAGACCAGATGTAGCAAATAAAATACTTGAGTCATTTTTTGACACCAGTATAATTTGATATCAAAACTGGACAAAGACATCGTCGAGGAAAGAAATATAAGGACTGTATTAGTCAGCCAAAGGGGGTGCTAATGTGAAATACCAAAAATGGGTTGGTCTTCATAAAGGGTATTTATTTGGGGTAGAAGTCCACAGATACCAGGCCATAAAGCATTAAGTTTCTTCTCTCACCACAGTCCATTGCCACGTGTTAGAACAAGACAGCTGCCCGCATATGCCAGGGTTCAGGCTTCTGGGGTTCCTCTCTTCCCGGGGCTGCGTTTCTCTCTGGGCTTAGCTCCTGTTTCCTCCACAAGGTCAGCTGTAGACGATCAGGCGAACGGCTTGCTTCTCTTCCCCTGGGGCCTTCTCTCCAACATCAAAACTGCTTCTCCAAAGACTGCTTCAACTGTCCTTTGCCTTGCCTTTTATATTCAATTCCCCACCCACCAAGGGGTGGGGCTTAACACCCTAATCCTAACCTAACCATGCCCAGATTAACAGATCAGTTTACAAGCATGATTCAATTATATTTTTGGAATTCATAATTACATCAAAATGGCCAACTGTTACAAGGACCAATCTCACAAAGAACGTAGCTGAAAAAAATCCTAAAGACAACAATGAAAATCAAGTCTCGGCAAGCGTTCACCAGAAAGCGTTTCGCAGCCAAGTGGCGCTACACTGGGAAGCACAAGGCAGCTGAGGCAAGCACCTAAGACTGTCACCCTGTGGATCTGCCTCCACGTGGACAGGAGTGGCCAGTATCGAAGGGTGCCACGCCCCCACCCTGCAGAGTTCAGCACAATGCATGATGAAAACAAAACACAGAAATCAAATTCATGGGAGGTGATGATGGCTGGGAAAGGAGAGAAGGCCGAGAGTGGGGTGAGAGGGTGAGAGAGGAGGCTCTGGGCTAACCTGGAGGTTTCTTTCTTTTTTTTTTTTAAGTAGCTGAGGCCGACAGGTTTTCACTGTTAACCTTTATATTTTGCACGGTGGGGACAGACTTTTCTTTGCATCCAGACTGCCCTTCTTGCTTTTGTTTCAGTGAAGGGGACAAATAAAAAGCAAATGTGGCAGTTTGGCAGTTTGATGAAGTTAGAATCCCAAAAAGAGCTGTTGGATCATGCTCGTAAACTGCTCCGTTCATCTGGGCGTGATGAAGTTATAATTGGGGCTTTGACTGGGCAGGTCAGTAGGGTGTTGAGTCCCCACCCCTTGGTGGGTGGGGAATCAAAGATAAAAGGCAAAGGACAGAGCTGGAGTAGTTTTGATGTTGGAGCTTTGAATTGGGGTTCTGATGCGGAGTTTTGATGCTGGGGCCTGGGGAAATAAGCACACAGAGGAGCTTGGTCGTGAGGAAGGAGAGAAGGCCCCGGGATAGAGACGAGCCATTCGCCCGATAGTCTACAGCTGACCTTGTGCAGGAAACAGAGGCACTGAGCCCAGAGAGAAACGAGGCTCCGGGATCCTGGCAAACGTCAGCTGCCCTTGCTCCAACACATGGCAACAGACTTTGGTGAGGAAAGAAACTTATGCTTTATGGCCTGGTAACTGTGGACTTCTACCCCGAATAAATACCCTTTATAAAAACCAACAGAATTCTGGTATTTTGCATCAGCATCCCTTTGGCTGACTAACACAGCAAAAAATTAAATAAATTAAATATCCAATAAGTAATGAAAAGGAAAAAGACAAGGAGCTGAGACAGAAAATGAGATGGAGACCTGCCTTGGGGTGGGTGGTTGGGGAAAGCCTCTCTGTAAACCAGATTCCAACTAGAATGGGAAGCTTGAGAGGGAGGCTGCTGTGCTGTGGGTTGGAGCAGAGGCGAGCGCGTGCCAAGGTCCTGTGGCAGGAGAAGACGTGGCAACGTTAAGGAGCCAAGAAAAAAACTGGAGGCCTGGAGCATCGTGCCTGATCAGGAAACTGTCCTCATCTCCTGTGGCTGCTCTAACAAAAGAGCACAGAGCCAGTGTCTTAAAGCAGCAGGCTGTACTGCCTTACAGTTCTGGGACTGGAAGTCCAAAATTAGCATCCCTGGGCTGAAACTGAGGTGGCGGCAGAGCTGCACTCTCTAGGAGGCTGGGGGAATCCGCTCCTCACCTCGTCCAGCTTTCCGTGACTGCCAGTGTCCCTGGCTTGTGGCCACATCCTGCCAGCCTCCACGGCCTCATCACCTTCTCTTCTGCGTCGTCTCCTCCTGCCTCCCCCTTGTAAGTGCATTGGGGCCACCCCAATGATCTCTCCAGAGCCTCAACATGGTCACAGCTTTAAATACAGACCCCCCCCATGTTTTTACCCTGCAAGGTGAACCTTCATGGGTTCTGGGGTGAGGATATGGACCCACTTCTGGGCATGCTCAGCTGACCACAGAAGCATAGGGAGGTTGGAGAGAATGGCAGAGCGCAGAGTCTGGCGCCCTTGATAAGGGGAGTGGGTTCGGCTCCCAGGTTGCCCGGCAGCCTTGGGCAGGTGTTAAAAGGTGCCGTGACCTGTGTCCCTGAAAGGGCAGCCCCTGCGTGTGGGAGGCTTGCCCCCTGCTCCCCTCCCTCTGCCCTCCCAAAGAGAGGGTCTCGTTTTCAGGGGTCGGATTACTTTTTGGCAGAAAGGGCGTGCCCTCGGCAGCTGACCGTGCCTCTACCCTGCCCTCCGCCAACTCGGAGAGGAAGAGCCCAGCTCCCCTGAAGCGGCCGCGGCTCCTTTCTACCGTGGCTGCTGATGAGGCCACGCTGCAGGTCACACGAGGAGGCGACGTGGCCAGCAAGGCTGGCAGACAGCAGCCTACGGGCGGCCGCAGCCTCTGCACAGGCCCCGTGCAGGGAAGCTGCGGGAGCAGAGGATGCAGGACTGTCCTGCCTTGGGCCTCTCTGGCCATGCCCACCCGGGGCCTTGGCTGCCACGGACTCGGAGGAAGCTCAGTCTCCACGGCCCCTCGCACGGAGCCCTCCCTCCGTGGAAGTGCCCCTTCACCAGGTGCCAGCCTCAGCGCCCCTGCAGAGGGGAAGACAGTCATCAGAGGAGGGTCGGTGCCTTGCCGTCCTCCGCAGGCCAGACTCGGGGGCCTGAGGGGGTGGCCGATGGGGTGCTTGGCTGCGCCCGCTCCTGGCGTGTGGCTCATGCGGAGGAGAACCTGGGCCGATGGTTATTGGGTCCAGGACCCATCGCCAGCACCTGCCTGCCCCGTCTCCCGCACTTCTTGCAATGGCCTTAGGAAGTCGGCGCCTTTATTACATCCCCAATTTCCCAGTGAAGAGGCGAGGAGGACGGTGGCCATTGGTGGCATTTGCCTGATCTGAGTTTGACATGAATTAACCGAATGATTCCAGAAAACAGCCTAACATGGAGGGCGCTGATGGCGCCCTCACTTCGTGGGGTGGGAAACCTTGGGGAGCCTTTACGTGGGGCCCAGAGCCAGCAGCGGGGAGGTGGGCTTCAACTGCAGCCTTCTCCTCCCCTCAGGACCTTCCCAGGAGGGTCCCTTTCGAGCGCCTCACGGCTCCAAGAGCAGGCTCTGGCCCTGTTTCCCTCTGCGTGGCTGCCAAAACGCAATACACCGGAAAAGGGTCGACTCTTACAATGGGGACTTATTCAAGTTTATAAATGTACAGTTCTGAGGCTGTGAGACTGCCCGAAGCAGGCGTCATCAGGCGATGCTCTCTCCCCGAAGAGCGGCTGCCGGCCACCCTGGGCTCCTCTGCCCCCTGGCAAGGCACGCGGCGGCGCCTGCTGGCTCTCCCTTCTCCTCTGGGCCTCGTTGCTTCGCCTGCTTCCGTGGCTCTCTCTCTCTCTGGCCCTCTACATTCGTCCCATTTATAAAGGACTCCAGCGCGAGGATCGAGGCCCCCTGGGCCGTGCCCCAGCTGACGTGACCTCATCAGAATGTCCCACCTACCCGCAGGCATGGGCCGGCTCTAAGGACACAGAAAGCCTCCACCCACCCCAGGCCCAGGCAGAACAAGCTGCCTCAAAGGCCCCTTCCTGCAATGCCTGCATGTGTCCCCTTGCACGGGCTGAGGGCTGCTGTGCCCAGGTGGGTGACCGCCAAGAGGACGCCCTGCAGAAGACACAGGGGGGCTGGCTGCTAGACCCCGCGCTGCGCAGAGCATCAGATCGTTGCACCCAGTTAAGCAATTAAGGCAGAAAAGGAAACGTGGTGGATCGCACAGCTTTTTAATTCCTGCTTATAGCTCTGAGCAGTGCACAGGCCGACCTGGGCGCCTCCCATTTCAGAAGAGTTCGCGGCCAGATTCCTTCACCCACATAACCTGCATGAAGTGCGGTGCTGGGGGCCGGGGCACCAGACGACAGAGGCGTGGCCCACCCCGGAGGCTCATGCTCGGGGCAGTCAGGGGGGCGCCCAGATGGGAAATGGGCCATTAATATCTATAATCCACTCCTTCAGCACTTACCAAAGTGCTTGGGCTTCGACTGGCCTTTGTGTGACTTTAATGTTTTGGGGGGCACCTGGTGTTTGGGGGGAAGCCAGGCAGGTCCCGCAGAGCAAGCAGCGCCCTGAGGGCTGGACCTGGATGGGCAGGCCAAAACTGCACCGGTGTCTTCAGAGGACAGGGAGAGGCTGGTGACGTTTTCTCCCAATCTGCCTCCCGCAGGGGCTTGGGTGGGCTTCGGGGGGCCGCATGGGGCCATGCTTGACCTCCGGAGCAGGGAAGCGTCACCACTGTCACCACCGGGGGAGCAGAGGCTCCTGTCCAGTTTCGGCCACGGCTGCACTCACTGGGTGACCTTGAGTGGAGGCTCAAGGTCAAAAAACCCTGCAGACTTCCCTCCCCATCTGAGAATCTGGTCCACAGCCTTCAGGTTGCGAAGCCAGAGCGCCTACCTCGCCACGCCTGCTAGGCTGTGCCGCCGGGCCCCAGCAGCACCCTGAGGATGGAGCTTCTGCTGGCCATGAGCTCGGGCTGTGGCCTCCCCCAGAGGTGACCACTTGACGGGCATGGCCGGCCCGGCTTCCCGCTGGGAACGGAGCCCGGGCACCTGCTTGAGCACTGCCTGATGGAGGTGCGGGTGGGCACTCCCCTGGGGCTGGCCCTCAGTGCTCTCTGTGGAAGACCCCATGGCTCCTCTTCCTTAGTGACCTTGGGGTTCCTGGACGAGCTGAGCCTGCAGCAGGCAGCAAAGTTCGCAGGACACTGCCTGGGTGGTACAAGGGGCACCCACTGGGGACAGAAAGGACTCATCGGGCTGCTGTCCAGGCCCCGTGACACTCTCACCCCTGCCCGATCCTGTCCCAACTTCTTACTAGAATAGCCCGATGGCTTCCTAATAAAAATAGCAGACATTTATTGAGCAGGTACTAGGCATGGTGGCCGTAAATGAAGACCACCCAAATGGGGACAAGCCAAGGCCATTTCTTCAAAGCTTATATGACAGGGAGTCGGCCACCATCACGTGCATTTACAGACCCAAAGGCAGGCAGAGGAGGGGGAGAGCTTTAGAGTGAAAAAAGGATTGGCAGGTGTCCTGACGTGTGGGAGGCTGGAGGCGGCCAGTTGGACGGAGGCACCTGTGGGATTAGGGAGGGGAACAGGTTTGGCTTTCCTGGTCACCCTAAGCTGGCAGCAGGAGCAAAAAGGAGGGAAGCTGTCGGTGACCAGTCAGGTCCTGGGCGTGAGGGGCCCTTGCTCCAGGGAGTGAGTTCGGGCTCCCTGGACTGCCTGCTGCAGATGGCGGGTCAAAGCTCTATATTTACGCACGATCTCTCCATTGTCTGCTTATAAATTAGTCTCGTGGTGTGCGCTGAGCACATCATATTCGTCATCTTTATCAGGACATTGTGATGTCGCCCTGCAACCAGCCTCTCTCCCTCCCACTTCATTCATTCATTCATTCATTCACTCTCCTTTTTTTGGACACTTTATTTTATTTTATAAACAATTTATTGAAGTCTGTCATTCATACATGAACATACATAAACTATAAGTGTCCAGTAAACATTGTGAACTTACAAAGCAAACATGCCTAACATCACACAGGGCTCCCACACATCACCCCATCACAAACACTCTGCAATGTTGTGAAACATTTTTTAACAAATTATGAAAGAGCATCATCAAAGTATTACTACTAACTATAGTCAATATCTTACTCCCCTATACATCCCCCCTCCAAGGATTTATTTATTTATTTACTTTTATCAATTTTTAACCCCCACCCCCAGTTTTTGCCGTTTTTGTGTCCATTCGCTGGGCAACTCTCTGTGTCTGTTTCCTGCCCTCTCTTCTCATCCTTTTCCTCCTGTCTTCACCAGGATCCGATCCTGGGGACCTCCAATGTGGGAGAGAGGCGTCCCACTGCCTGTGCCCCCTCAATTCCTGGTTTTTCAGCACATCTCATCTTGGCTCTCCCTTGTGTCACTCTCCTGTTACGTCATCATCTTGCTGTGTGGCTCGCGGGGCCTGGCGGCTCACCCACTCACAGGGCCTGGTGGGCCACATGACTTCTGTATTTTTCTTTTTTAAAATTTTTACCAGGAGGTCCCAGGGATCAAACCCAGTTCCCTCCATATGGGAGACGGATGACCAACCATTTGAGTCCCACCCATCCCCCTGTAATATCTTTTAAGGTTGACCAAAGATACCTAGATATACGGTTTTTTCCCATACAGGATGGTCATATAATAAATCAGGCTTAGTTTATCACCAGCATTCTAAAAACCAGACCTAGGGAGAAAAGCTAGGTCTGGGGGCTTATGCGTGGTTTCTAATATAGTGAATGTTTAGCCTCCCCTGATTATCACAAAATCAGGACAGAGAGAATATTCGCATCATTCATTCACTCTTTAGAGCATCCAGTTAGGGACAAGGAATACAGCCACGAATCACACAGAGAAAGCTTCTGCTGACATACATTCCAGTGGCAGACCCCTTACCAAAAGCAATTATTAAATAAATAAAACAAATAATCAAGCTGTTCTTGGTGCTATAAAGGAAATAAAAGGTTACTGGGACAGAGAAAAACAGGACAAGCTTGCCTTAGATTGGGATGGATAGGAAAGTCCTCTCAGGAAATGTGACGTTGGGACCTCAAAGATGGGAGAAGATGGCTCTGAGGAGTCAGGGAAAGAACAATCCAGAAAGGATACAGAGAGGGTGAATTCCTTGAGTCAGGCAGGATGCCGGCACCACTGGAAGCTCTGTGCGAGTCTCCTATTGAAAGCAGGGCAGAGCAGCAGGAGGTCGACCCCCAGTCTCGGCCACCTCCTGGGTTCTCAACGCCACGGCTCTCCCACTCCCCAGCCTTGAGCAGGGTGTGGATCTGATGTGCATGGATGGGTGGATGGGTGGGTGGATGGATGGATGGATGGATGGGTGG
>JAKSZT010053883.1:532253-576945 GCA_026826555.1 Tolypeutes matacus | reverse complement strand
ATGTGACCTCTGGCTCTTTGACCCTATTCTCTGCTCTTCTCCACCATGGGGTTTGTGCTCTAGGCCACTTGCTCCACCACAACTACAGCTGACACTTTTCCCAACAATACCCTTTGGTTCTTGCCATTCCATCCATCAGGATCCCCTTCACACTCGATTTCCTCCTCTCAGCATCCTGCCCATCTTCTACGTCCCAGCACATATCCAACTGCCGCGAAGCCTGTTCTGATCCCCCAGCCAGATGGGCTCCTTCTGCCCTGCCCACCCTTCTGGCTCACTGACTTTGGGTTTTTCTTGTTTTTTAGTATATGTGGTACAGAGGCAGCCTCATGCAATGAAGGGGTAGGGTGGGACTCAAGGCAGACAGCTGGGGTTCAAGTCTTGACCTTGGACCTTTTTCTCAGCCTCTCAGACTTCATTTTCCTCACCTGTCAATGGGAAGCTACAGCACCAGCCACAGTGGAGGCAAACTTTCAAATCTGTGTGCACCATGCCCTCATGGCAATGAGGGGTGCACAGGCATCCCTCATCGATGGTCAACTTCTGTCCCTACTACGGGCTGATGGGTGCCAGCTGTAAAAGGACAGGGCCTCTGTTTGGATCTCCTTACATGTCCTCCAGCATAGTCAACCATATTAAGTAATTTAAATAAAATTCACAAGTATAACCACGTGTCTCAGTTTGCCAGGACTGCTATGACAAATACCACAGACTGGTTGGCTTCAAGAATAGGAATTTATTGGCTCACAGTTTTGGGGGCTGAAAGTCCATCAAGGTATCAGCTGGGCCATCATTTCTCCAAAGTGCGTGGCATCTGGTGTTGACTCACCAGCTATCAACATCTGCCCCTGTCACCCGGCGGTCTGTCTTTCCATCTCTCCCTGTGACTTCTAAGTCTGTCCAAATGTCCTTTGCTCAAAAGGATTCTAGTCATCCCAGATGAAGGCCCACACCGATTCAGTTTGCCTCATTTCAGCAGGCCCTCCAAAGAGCCTTTGACTGATGAGTTCACTCCTACAAGACCAGGGGACATGATTCACTCAACCACACCAAGAGATGAAAACATCTATTGAATGAACGAGTGGATTCTATGAGGCTCTGCCAGTGGTGTTGGAAGGGAAGGCAACAGAGTCAGATCACACACAGCAGTTGGGGAACCAGCTGGTCTGTACCAGAAAGAACCGAACCCATTGCTAAAGCCCCCAGCCCCAAACCTTTATTCCCAAATATCCAAACCATGCACAGCAGAATCTCTGCTCCCCCACGGTCACATAGAAGGGGCAAGTTCAGGATCACTCAGCTAGAATAGTAGGACTTTACAGCACCTATGGGGGTCAGATGTTTTCACTGTTTTAGCCTCATTTTGTCCTCCCAGTCCTCACATCTGCTTCACATTCTGGGTGAGAACATCCCATGTGATGTGACACGTCTAAATGTCCAGCTGTTGAGAGTACAGGCAAAATATGAGAGCTCACCAAGCTTCCAGCCTGCTAATGAGACAAGGTGACTTGGGCTGTGCTTAGATGTTCTCCTCGTTCTCCCTGGAATCCTTGGGGCATATGGATCAAAACCTCCCTAGCCAGAATGCCTGGCTTTGGAGGGCCCTGGTGAAGTGGGTTTCTAGCTAACAGAAATGCCCAGAAACATCTTTTCATTTCAACCCTGCTTATAATTTACAAATGTTTCAGGTCCCTTTTTTGGCTTGTGAGGTTATGTGGGTGGGCCTGGCTAAACGGAAGGAGCCGGAATGGCTGTGATTCTGGGAACAGTTGTACACTGAGCCACTGGGCTCGTTCCAGGTCAGGAGAGGATGCAAAGGGGATGCAGCTCTTTGACGGTCCCTGACGGCTGTGATTCCCTTCAAAAGCACTCTGGTGGCTTTGGGGGTGTCTTTCTGGATTGGTTTGAGGTTTTGCCTTTTCTCCAATGAGTCCTCTTGGACCCCCTCAGCTCTGCCCCATGCCCTCTTGTCTCCTCCATGGGCTCAGCTGGGATGGAAATAAATGATGACATGGCAGCTCCCTGGGTAGATGGTCTTGTCAAGATCGCAGCCCTGGATGGGTGAGACGCAGCTGTGGGTGCCAGCATGGCCTGAGTGATGAGCTGGGGATGAGGCCACCCTTGACCACACAATGGGGCGGTCATCGTGTTCAGGAATGAGGTACAGGTACTTCCCATCAGGTAGAATGCAGGGATGGTGCTTTCTCTTACACCGCCCCCTTCTCCTACCTGGTGAGGCAGAAGAGGTTGTACGTTCCTGTGCCCAGGGGATGAGGCTGGAGGAAAGAGTCCCGGGACGGCGGGGGGGAGAGTACCTGAGAGCACAGAGAACTTTGCACATTGCCATGTTCTGCCTCTGTGCAGGCACCTGGATCTGCCTTCCCTGGCTCTCAACCCCAGCTGTGCATTGGAGGCAACTGCTTTTATTAGCACAGGTGCTGGGGGCCACCAACCAACTGAGGCAGGGTGTCAGGGCCTGGGATCTGGGCCCTGGTTCTTGTTCACACCCATGGGACATTCTAGCGGACAGCCCTGGCCTGTGATCCCCGCGGACACAAACTGGACACGAGGGCCACTTGTGGTTTCTAAAGAGCCGCAGGGAGATCCAGAGCCACGGTGCCACTTGGTACAGCTCATGACTGCCAGGTGTGCCCATGCTGTCATGTGCCACTGCCCAGCCGGAAGCCCCCGACCCCTCCTCTAATGCACTCACAGGCCCCAGAGCCTGTGCATGGGGACACCCCAGCTCACCTGCCCTTCCCAGCCTCCCCAACGGGCCCCGCCGCCTCCTCATTTGAATGCTCTTCTTTCTTAACGAGGGTTATTTGTTTAAAGGCAGAAACCTCATCTGATCATCACACCCAGCAATATCATAGGCCTTTATGGCTCTTTGGGGATACAATTTGCTTGTCATTTTGCTTTTTATTGCTTTTTATTGGCTGTGGGGCTGTTGGAAAGAAAATGAGAACTATTTATCATGTGCTGAGGAAATCTGCCACGGAGCACAGGGAAGAGCTGTCACCCAAGGGAAAGGCCACGAGGGGCCACGGCAGGGCAGCAATCAGGCACCCACGAGGACGCGGGGAAGGGCGGGTGTGTGGGGCACGGCGGCGTCCGTGCGTCCTCCACGTCAGGACAGTACCGGCCAGCACACGCGTGGCCAGCCCTCACACGTCCATCCAGCTGACCCGCACTCGTGGAGGAATCGTCAGTGCTCACCAAGCCATCGAGAAACCTCTCCAGCCGTGTTCCAAGAGGATCTGTTTGGATGGACCGGGGAGGGCTGGAGTCCCTGGCTTGAACGTGGTCCAGCATCTCGTTGAACCACAGGAAATGGCAGCCTGGGCGTCCGGTCAGATGCCGTCATGAGTCAATGTGCTATTGGCTGTAGAATCCTGTTCTTGAGCTGGTCCACCCCAAAAGAGAAGCACCTAAGTTGCTGGAACCCAGAGTTTGGAGGATGGAGGTAAGCAGATCTCCAGAACTTTCCATGTCACACACACATCTGTGGGTTATGGGGAAAGGCTGTGCTGGCAAGGTGAAGGAGGGACTTTTTAAAATAAAATTATTTTAGGGCAGTTTTAGATTTACATTAAAATTGAAGGTAGGACCGAGAGTTTCCATACACCCCACGCCCAGTTTTCCCCGTTACTGGCATCTGCTATCAGTAGTCTACATTTACAATAACAGTAATGAACCTATTCCAAGACCGTATTACTCACTAAAGGCTTACTTTATTCAGACTTCCTTAGTTTTTACCTAATGCCTTTTTCTGCCCCAGGATCACACATTACCTTCAGTATGGCTGTGACAGTCTTTGAGACTTCCTTTGGTTTTAATGACCTTGACAGCTTTGAGGAGGACTGGTCAGGGGTTTATAGAATTTCCTGCTCTTTCTGTCAGGACTAGAGTGGGATGACGTTTTTTGGAGGGAAGGCCACAGAGGTAGAGTGCCCTTCTCATCACATCCCATCAAGGGTGCAGACCTTCAACACGACTACTCGCTGCTGGCATTGACCTTGAGCGCCTGTACGTCGTGACGATGGGTCTCTCCACTGGCGAGTTCCTCTTTTGCTCCCCTTTGCACACTGTGCTTCATAAAGAAATCCCCATGCACAGCCACGTTTAGAGAGAGGGGGCCGTGCTTCCCCACCCTGAGGAAGGATTCTGTTCCTCTCTTTCCTTCTCTGTCTTCCATCATTGAATTGTAGGAAACGTCCATATCCAATTCACAGAGTGAAATTTCTGGATGGAATTTCAAAATAAGTGAATGTCTAGGGTCTTGAACCTCAGAAATAGTTCAGCTCTCCCAGAACTTGGTCCCTGGGCAGGAGAGAGCTGACCTCCGTTCCCCAGGGCAGACCCCCGGTGAGGGGGCATCTGTGTGCCACCCCTCACACCACGCCCCACCTGTGCCGGCTGCCCCGTGCACATGCACACGTCTGTATTTACATCTCGCATTTAAACCTTGGTTCCTAGTCAAGCTCTAGGCTCCTCGAGGGAAAGTGAGGTGGTCCTTGGCCTCTGTGTTAGTCAGGGTTCAGAACCAACAGGGATATGTATGAGGATATGCACATGCACACACACGCACACACATACGTGTAGAGATTTGTTTTAAGGAATTGGCTTGTGCTATTGCAGTGGCTGGCAAGTCCAAATTCTGTAGGGCAGCTGCAGGCTGGAAATTCTGTTGAGTGGTGTTGAAGTCTTGCATCCGAATTTCTCCTTCCTCCTGGAAACCCCCGTTCTTTGTATTTAAGGCCTCTGACTGACTGGATGAGGCTCACCCTTACAAACAAAGCCAGTCGACTGCAGGTGCCGATCCCAGCTAGGAAATGCCTCCACAGCGGCATCGAGGCCAGTGTTTGACCAAACCACTGGACAGCACCGCCTCGCCAAGCTGTCACGTGAAGTCAGGCACCACAACGTCCAAATGCCGACAGGTAGATACAGCTGATCTTATATCTCTCAGCTCAGCAGCCTGTTCACAAAAGGAGAGGCAGTCAACAAACAAACACTCGGCTCCCCATTGCTCACCTTAAAACTGGGCTCAAAAAAGATCTAGTCTAAGAGATAAAATGATTAAAATTTGAATTACATGAAATCCCATCAACTTCAATGACTTCCAGTGCCATCTCTTGCTCACGCAGGGCTCCCTTCCCCCAAAGAGGAGGCCAAAGGGCCCCCCTTTACTCTGTAGCAAGAGGCAGGCCAAAGGATCCTTACCGAGCTGTGATAGTCAACAGACACAAGAGCAAACTTTACTCTCAACTTGAGCAAATGTTTCTTTGTGAGGGCTCTTTAAGGGATTACTCTGGTGCAGCCTTGAAGGGAGAGGGAATTGAAGAGGAAAGTTCTACTGCTCTAACTGCCTGTGGAAAAATACCTAAGTGTGGCAGCCAAGATCTGATGGGTGCTTCTCCAAGCATAGTGCTGAGCTGAGAGCTGTTTACAGATTAGTCCCCCAGCCCTTCCCACCAGTGCCAGTGAGGCACTCTTACTGCACCCCACGGTCGTGCAGCTGGAGCCTGAATTCAGAGTCGTCCAGATCTCCCTATGCCCCTTCTAGCCAGTACTTCCCAGACCCCCGTCTGGGCCATCTTCTCTCGGCAAGCTCCCGCTGTCCCAGTGGTCTCCCCAGCACTGAAAGTCTGCTGCTCTTGGCAAGGCAAGGAGAGAGGATATCAAAAAGCCGAAATGTGGGGGAGGGACAACGAGCCCCAGGCACAACGCCACAGGGTCACCTGGAGGCCGGCCCACCTGGAGACTTCTACCCCGAGGGCGGACACACCCTTTCTCTGGGGAGAAGCATTCGAAGCTCAGTAGGCAGGCGCTGACTCACGCGTGGTGCCGATGTCAGGTCTAGCAGGCCCATGGAGGGACAGGAACCTCGTGATGATGTTAGAGGTTTGGCCCTGACCCAGATGGGTGCAGATGGTGCTGGCAGTGAGGGGGTCCCGGGGGAGATCGTGGCAGGTGTCTGCATGAAGCTCTGAGCTCAATACCCTCAAGGGCAGAGACTCTGGGATCCCTGCAAGTGATAGGAAGGGCTCCCAGGCAGGAGCATGGGGAAAACCGTTCTCAAAACTCTCTGCTGAGATGAGGGGCTGATAGCTCCATTTACCCAGCTACAGCTACAGTAACATGGTAATTAAGCTTCTGAAGGCACCTCAAAAGGAGAGGCAGGGATCACCGTGTGGTGCTTACAAGAGATGGGAAAATCCTGTATCTTGTTCCCAAACACTGGCAGGAGTGCTTTTTCTTCATCAATTATGCTTTTCATCTACCGGTAATTAGTTAGCAAGCTACTAGAGGAAGACGCTGTTAGGAGATCTTTTCCTTGTTTTAATTTTTTTCTCCTAGAAAGCTCGTAAGAGAAGCCTCTCCCTCCCTGATGAAGCCCCAAGAAAAGGCTTTTCATGGGGACATTGGGGTAATAAAAGGTCAGCTTCTCTAGAGAACCATCCTGCCCTATTTGTAAAGAAGGCTGATCCCTAAGTCCATCCTAAGTGAAGCTCCATTGATTCACTTCCTTGTCATTTTGGTCAGTGGACTGGGGAAGCTTCTTATACTGTCTGGTTTTTTTCAGCTCCTACCTTCAAATGGGAATGAATGCAGATGAATGTATCCAGCCTGTTCTTCAATAATTGCCATTAGCAAGTGCTGCTAGGAGGCTAGTTGGCACTCAGGACTTGCCCAGGCAGGGTGGTGGTGGTCAACGTTGTGTGTCCACTTGGCCAGGTTTTGGTGTATAGTTCTTTGGTTAAGCACCGACCTAGATGCTGCTACAGAGATATTTTGTAAATGAGATTAGTATCTCCAATCAGCTGACCTTGAGTAAAGGAGACTTAATGTGGGCAGGCCTCATTCAATCAGTTGGAAGTCTTAACAACAAGAAATGAGGTTCCAGAGATCAGAAGAATTTCTGAGTCAAGATTTCAACATCACCTTTACCAGAATTTTCAGCTTGCAGCCTGCCTTATAAAATTCAGATATGCCAGCCGCCAAATCACACGAGCCAATTCCTTATAATAAATCTCTTAATATCTATCTATCTATCTATCTACCTATCATCTATCCACCCCTATATTATCTACTGTAGTCGTTTGGAGCTATGTACTCAAGATAATCATGTTCTCCAACTTTAATCCATCGCTGTGGTTGTGAACCCATTAGAAGTGGGAGCTTTTAATGAGGTTACTTCAGATAAAGTGTGGCCCACCTCAATTAGGATGGGTCTTAATCTTATTACCGGAGTCCTTTGTAAGCAGAAGAAACTCAGAGACATAGAGAGAAAACCACAGATGGAGCAGCCACAAACTAACTGCCAGTGCAGCCTGGAAAAGAAGGGACAGGCCAAGAGAAGCCGCCATGTGCATTGCCATGTGACAGAGGAGCCCAGGATCTCGGGTAACCAGCCCAGAATACTAGTCTTCTGAAAGAAAGCATTGCCTTGATGACACTTTGATTTGGACCTTTCCTGGTCTCAAAACCATGAGCCAATAAATTTCCACTGTTTAAGCCAACTCATTGTAGGCTATTTGTTTTAGCAATGAGGAAACTAAATATCTATCTATCTATCTATCTATCTATCTATCTATCTATCTATCTATCTATCATCTATCATCTATATATTTCCTTTATATATATCATCTATATCATATCTATCCATCTATCTATATCTCTATCATCTATCTATCCATCATCTATCTATCCATCTATGTACCTAACTATATAATCTATCTGTCTATCTATCTATCTCTTTAGATTTCTTGTTAGGTCCGTTTCTCTGCCGAGCCATGGCAGATAGAGACATTGCACAGTTACTGTGCATCATTTGTGATGCTAACTCTTCACACTTCTTTGCTGAACTCACCTGTTCCCAGGCCCTAGCAGTAAAGTATAATTTGCAAATAAGTGAAAACCCAAGAGGTCCACAGGGATTTTTTATTTTGCCAGAGATCCCTGAATTGACTCCAGGACTCCTGTGTGCTAGAGCTACGTTGTGCAACGAGGCAGCCACTAGCCACCTGTGGTGATTTAATTTAAATTAGCTAAAATAAAATAATATTAAAAAGGCATTTCCTCATCAATACTTGCCACATCCTAGTGCCCATAGCTGTTACATAATTTAATATCAGGTACGACTATAGGATCCTTGGATGGCAGCTCACAAAACAAAGACACGCGGATAGACGAAAGGCAGAACTCTTTGTGCTTATAGCTCCACACGTGAGAAGGCTGCTCCGTAGGGCTGCACGGGGGTCCGCATGGGGGCTTGCTCCCAGGGTGCTCCCAGAGAAAGGGTGACAGCAAGCCAGAACAGGAAGCCACTCTGCATGGCAAGTGGAATGGACTTAAATTTTGTGGGTTTTTATGGGTTGGGTATTTTGAGTAATTCCAAAGTCTCTAGTGTGGAAGGGCCATCCCTAGACTTTGATATCTGGGGTTTCGGGAAGTTGTGTATTTGTGTCATGACCCATTAACAGAAGTAATTGGAATGTGGGCTTAGCAAACTTCCCCCAAGGGGGAATGGAGAGTTTCAGCCATACCCTAAAAACTGTGTCAAGGCAGCACTTAGGGAATATCATGCTAAGGTCACCACATGTGGCTTGGGGCTTCCATATTGGACAGCCTGGACAGAAAGCATTCCTGTCATTGTGGAAAATCCTATTGGACAGGGCTGCCCTGGACAGTCCAGGGCTGAGCTCGCAAGGTGCCATAAGCTTGGGGGTGGTGGACTCTAGGGGACAGTCCTGGGCTCTCGCCATCTTCTCAAGGCATTCGTGATCCCAAGAAGACCACAAATCTACCAGAGCAGGCAATTGCAGTGGGATTCAGAGTCCAACCAGAAAGTGGTGATCCTCCCCCACCTGGGGCCACTTGGGTGTTTGTCCCACATTCTCAGTTCCTGTTCTCTTTGTCCTATCTGCACTTACTCTGGGGCCATTGACCCTAGAGAATGAGACTCAGGCTGTGTAAGGAGTCACCTCCCAGCAGAACAGAGTCCAGAAGAGATCCCCAGAGACCTCGAAGGGGCCGCCCCTGGGGTCCTTGCTGGATGGTGCTCTTTCTTGCCAACTCTTGAGAAGAGGTGCTGTGGCGTCTTCTGATAGTCTTTCCTGAGAGAGCCTTCTCTGGAACTGGTACGCTGTGTGTGTGTGATGGTTTGAAACTGTACTGACCCCAGAAAAGCATGTTCTTAAAATTAATCCACTCCTGTGGCTGTGGACCCATTGCAAGTAGGATCTTAAGATATGACCCGCCTCATTCAGGGTGGGTCTTAATCCTCCTACTGGAGTCCTTTATAAGAGAATGGAATTCACACACAGAGACAGAAAGCCATGGGAACCAGAAGCTGCAAGCAAGGAAATCTGGAAGAGGAGGAAGAGCCCAGCAGACGCCATGTGCCTTGCCATGTGACAGAGGAGTCCAGGATCTCCAGCAGCTGGTCTTGGGGGAGAAAGCATCGCCTGATGATGCTTTGATTTGGACACTTTTTTTCAGCCTCAAAACTGTAAGCTTGTAAGCTAATAAATCCCATTTTTAAAAGCCTACCCATTTCACAGGGCCTGCATTTTGGCAGCCTAGCAGACTAGACCAGTGGGCAATTATATTTCCTCCTCTCCCCTGGAGGCAAGTTCTGGAAGCACCTGGATCTCCTCTGTGAGACTCCATGCTGCTGTTAGCTGAATTTAAGGCTGAGTGAGATGGTATAAGGATTTGGAATTTGGTCCTTAAATAAACTGGGGTAAGAGGATTAAAAGGCACATTTTGACTGTTACTGCAATGCCCACACATACTTATTAAAAGGATTTTTCTTTTTGGGGGCTGCAAAACCACCCAAGGAGAGGATGTTGGTGGCCTCGGTGGAGGTGCCGCCTCCGTGGCTGGGGGAGCAGGAGAGGGGTTTAATATCCCTGCTCTAGCCGGAGGGCGGAACACCAGCTCCGCAGAGATGGGAAAGCACCCAGCCCTGCTGGAAGTCCCTCCAGCTCTCTGACTGCATCACGGATAGTCATTTAGTCATCTTTTCCATGGTTGCCAAGAACAACCTGGCTCTGTAAAAATAATACTAAAGAAGATTTGTAAGACTCTCGAGCAGTGGGAGCCACTCACTGGCTCGTTGAATCAGTTCAAACCTCCAGACATCTGGGGCTCCACCCTTGCCTGGGAGTTTCTCCACCCTCGGGCTTCGGGGCACACGTAGGAACAGCCCCTTGCCCCCCGCCGCCTCCAGTAGCCTTCCCTATTCCAGCTGCATCACCTCTTGGTTGCCTTTCCTCCAAGCCAAGTGAAGTCGTCGTCTACCAAGGCCGAAGAATCCAGAAGTCAGATCTGAATAAAGGAAAGGACGGTGATCTGACCCCAAAATAATAAGTCCAGATAATTAAGAGGCTTATCCAATTTTGGCAGAGATGCTAATGTTATCACAGGGGGTTATTTAAATCGTAAATGACCAATAATTGATCGCATTGACTCATCAACTCTTCCCCAGTTCTACCTGCCGGCTATTTGGGGTCCCAACGTCTCAGAAGTTATTAACTGAGCATTGCTCATTCCTCACTGCGTGAGCCAGAGCCCTTGTGCTGTACAGCACTTTACATACTTAATAAATGTTGTGATTGATTTCATTTACTTTAATCAATGTCACTTACAGAAGTGGGATTTGAGGCATCGGAGAACGATTGGCATGTAAAATTAGTTTTGTGGGAAGATTGTATTTGGGCCGAGGAGATAGAGGGAAGAGGGGAGGATTTCTTGGCCCCCAGGGGTGGTCCGTGGCCCCTGAGGTCAAAGCTACCCGTGATCCTGTTTCCAGAAGGTTTTGCTGCCTGCCACTCAAGCCTCATTCTGGTTTAAAAACGAGGAAAAAGAGAACAGTTAGAAACAGAACAAAATTCTGACCCGCACCAAAAATATCTATTTCTGATCATTATTCATGACTCAGTCGGCGTGAAGAGAAGCCAGCCTCGTTACCGCAACTCGGGAACCAAAATAGATATCTGGCAACTAGTCAAGTGCAATCAGCCACTGCACAGAGATCAATCGGGGACCGATGCTGCCTTGATAACGGGGTGCTGGGCTAGCTCCCCCAGCCCCAGGCCTGGCTCTAGATCTTTGTAGGGAAAAAACTTGAGGTTTTGCTGGAATTGGCACATCAGGGATGTGGGCAGTGCACTCTTCCAGCTGCGGAACTTTTCCCTTAACTGCTTTCCCCCATAATCCCTGTGCAGGAATGTCCTGGGTCCCATGGAAAACCCGGAGAATCCCATACAAAAGTGGCCACAGAAGACTGGAGATAATTGACGTTTATGTGATTGCTTTTTATATCTTTTCTCCACCCAAATTTCAACAGAAATGTCTTATATTAACTGGCTGAGAAAGCTGAAGGCCCAAAGGTATTTTGAGACAGCCCTGCCTTGGGGGGTCTAACAAGAGATCAATGTTGATATTAACTATTTCCCCCACCCCCACCCCTTCCTAGCCCTGGGGCTGGCCCTGCAGTCACCCAGGGAAGTGAGGACGGAAGTCAGACCTCCTCTTATCTCGGGGACCTCTGCTCTGCATCCCCCCCGCCCTCAACTCATCTGTAAAGATCGCACAGCCATACGTGGCCACGCTGGCTTCAAGGGACTTTGGCCACATTTACTCCAACGGCAGCTTCCCACAATGTGCCAAAAACAGGGGTTTTACAAATCAAACCCCACATTTTGCTTAGGTTTGCTTCATCCCTAAAATAAAAAATTCAGGTGCAGTTTTTGTGGTTAGACTTTGGTGATAAACTTTCTAATTTAAGGAAATTAGGGAGATTGATAGTTTGAAATGGAGAGAAAGGAGACATGATATGGTAAAGAAAGGAAAACATAGGGGCTGGGAGATGGGAAGGTGGCTGAAGACAGCACGTGTCAGTCGGGGAGTCTGCACAGCTCCTTCGACGCCCCTCCTCGACCTTCTCCTGGGTCTCCTTGCCGTGGCTCCCTTTGGGGCGTGCAACCCCAGCCCTCCTGCCTGCACACAGGTGCCCCTCCTCTTGCAGCAGCAACCTCTGCCCTCCAAACCACCTGCCGGGCCCCTTTTGGGACTTCCCTGTCAGCCCCGAAAGTCCACCACCTCTGGGCCCAGGTGCCTGGGCTCACACTGGGTGGGGAGGCGGCCGCCCCAGGTTGCAGTCCTGCCTGGGAACCCCGGCCACTTAGCCCCCAGGAGACTTGGTGTCTTCACCCCCACCTCCCAGAGTGTGAAGATTCAAAGTGGATAGAGTGATGGCCCTCTGACACGGGCGCTCAGCCTTCCCTACATGGAATTATCATTGTCTCAAGATAATGTGCTCAAGAACCACATGCTTCTGCAGTGTCCCGGCGTCTGTCCCCTTCGTCCATTCTCAGCGGCCCTGCCCGGTCCTACCCTCCCACCCTCCAGCCACTCGCCTACCCAGACGCCTCGATGGCCCCCACCAACCAAAGCGGGCCCTATGGCATGAATCAGCGACTACAGAGGCCCTGCCAGCTGCTGCCCCGGGAGCCTCAGGCAGCGCTGGCCCCACCCAGGGGCGGGGGGATCTCCACACTCCCAGAGCTCTTTGGGGGTCCCTGAGCGTGGCCCGAATCGCCCACCTCTGCTCCCTGCCCAGGCCTTCTCCACCTCCTGTTGAAACCTGCTCAACGTCAAGGCCCAGGCTAGGACCCCATCTCCACGAGACTGTCCTAAAGGCCACGAGTTGGGACTTCTAGCTCCCCTGCTCCACACTTAGGATGCTGAGATTGCAAAAGGCACAAATCCTGCAGCCACAGGAGGCCGGCCTCAGCCTCTCCGCTTCTCTCTTAGGCCCTGGGCACGGGGTCTGCCTAGCTGGGCTCAGCAAGCCTGTGCCAAATTCAACTAAACTGGACCGACCCGAATTGGCCCGTCCTCCTTGGCCTGGGCTTGGCACCCCCTCTGTCCTCTCTAGTCCACGGACAGAGCTCTGCAGCATCTGCCGTACTCACCCACACTAGGCCCTCCAGCCTGGCAAACTCCAGTCGGCTTCCAGGAGTCTTCCAATTCCCACCGTCTAATGTGCCGGAATACAAACAAGCTCCGAGTTCAGAGCAGCCCCACACGTGGACACTGGTGGAGACCCAGTTTCCCAGCACGAGCCAGGCTAGGGCCCTAGGATGATGCACAGAAGGACACGGGTCTGCAGGGCAGCAGAGCCGAGAGACGTTCTCGAACCAGGGTTTCCCACAGAGCGCCGAGTCAGACACAAATGGGCATGGGGGGAGGACAGGCAGCTGCGGCCTGGCAGGCGGGTGGGCTACATGGGGTCATCACCAGGCAGCTGCCGGCCCCAGAGCACACCCAGGGAGGGTGGCAAGTGTGAACCCTGTGGGGTTTAGGGGTAGGGAGCACCTTGTTCTCGCTCACGGAAATAGGGCAGAGAGGGCTGCGACGGAAGGCCTCGGGAGCTCGCCCCAAAGGGCCTTTAGAACCCCAGCAGAGGACTCGGGAGAGAAGTCAGGGAGGGGAGGGCCGAGCCGGGGCGGAGTCTCCCCACTCCTGGCCGCCGGCACCTTCACCCCACAGAGGGGCAGCCAGGGTGGCCAGGGAGATGGACAGGTGGACCGGCCGCCAGGGCCAGCCGCAGCCTGCCCTCAGCGTCTTCTCCGGTAACACCGGGCTCAGGTCCAAGGCGAGGGGTTCTCAGGGATCATGCAGGAGAGGAGGGGGCCGCGAGCCGACCATGGGGAGCAGTGACGTGAGACTTTATCGAGACCAGACGAAGCCGTGGGGTCTCAGCAAGTTGCCAGCATGGCCCAAGGCACCCGAAAGCAACTTGTCTTAGTTTTCTGGGACGACTGTAACAAATTACCACAAGCTAGGGGTATTCTCTCCCAGTTCTGGAGGTCAGAAGTCCAAAATCAAGGAGCTTGCTCCGAAGGCTCTCGGGGCGACTCGTCCCTTGCCTCTCCCAGCTTCCGGAGCTGCTGGCAGTGCCTGGGCTCCTTGGCTTGTAGAGGCACCCCTCCAGTGTCCACCGCCTCTCCCCAGGGCTCCTCCCTCCTGCCTAAGCCTCTCTGTTCACGGTTCCCTCTCGTCACAGGACCCCAGCCATGCCGGGTTAGGGGCCACTCCACCCCACTCCAGCAGGACCTCCTTGTAGCTTCCTGGCTGCTAGCAAACAGGCACTGGGGTGGCTTAATGGGGATTTATTGGCTCACGGTTTCAAGGCATCACCAAGGCGATGCTTTCCCCCAGATGTGGGGTTCGGGGCTGGCGGCCGGCCACCTTGGTCCCTGGCTTCTCTGGCACATGGCAATGCACATGGCGGCCTCTCCTGGCTTCTCGGTTCCATTGACTTCCATCTTCTGGCTGCTCCCTCAGCTGCTCTCTCTCTGTGGCCCTCCCTCTGAGACCTCAGTAATAGTATCAAGACCGACCCGACTGGGCTGGGCCACCCCTTCACTGAAGGAACCTCATCACAAGGCCCTACTTAGGATGGATTAAGTTTATGGGCGTGCTTTTTTGGGGTGCATCTCACCAAACCACCACAGGCTTCTTAAACAATCACTCCTTCAAATACCCCGTTTCCAAATCAGGCCACATTCTGAGGTTTTGGGTAAACATGAACTTTGGAGGACACGATTCTACCCGGCCCTCCCCTCCTTGGGGATCACAGCACAAGTGAACCAGGAAGTGGTTGGGAGTAGGGGCTGGGGTCACGAAGCCTGGGTCAACCTGTAACTCCCCTCGCCAGTCCCCAGCCCTCGGGCCAGCAGGGTCCGCTCTCAGGGTTTGTTTCCTCATTTCTGCCCTGGGGACAGTGATTCCTGCCCTGCTGGGACCGAGAGCCGCGCTCCACGGAGCTGAGGCAGTGCCTGGGACCTAGCGACCTCAGCCTGTCAAACACCCAAGGGAGGCACCGGCTTCCCTAACCGAAGTCGTTTAGAACAGGCAGTTTGGAAAGCAGATTTAGAGCGGAAAGTTCTGTTGTGGAGGTGAAGGGGAGGACAAAAGGGAGGGAAGGGAGACTGGGCAGCGAGAGGGGTTCCGGCCCAGCAGCCCAGGATGGGGGGAGGAGAGCAGAGGGGGCACAGGCCACCCCTGCTCCTCCACTAGCCTGCACCATGCCCTGGAGCCTCCAGGGCCCACCAGACGACACCGCGAGGCCCTTTCCTGGAAGCCAGTCCACCAGGCACTCTGCCCATCAGCGCTGAGTTCCAGGCCACGCTGGAGCCCGGCTCGGCCTGGGCGCAAAGGAAATGCCTGCAGGTGCAGAGGGGAAGGAGCCTCCTGGGCTGGGCAAGAGGTGGTGCCGACGGGGGGACGAGGAGGCCAGCCCGAACCCTGGTCTACTCAGAGGCCCAGTGAGCACCGAAAGGAGAGAACTCTCTAGAAAAGTAAGGCCAGAGACCCCAGCCCAGAGGGCGTGATGATGGCAGCCCCTAAGCAGGAGCCTGGCTGTGCTTCCTTCTGGCCGTGGGCTCGTTGTGTCCTCACCAAAGCTTTGCAAGTCCGCGTCCCCGTCCGTGCCTGAGGACTCTGGGCCTCTGAGGTTTACGGTAATGGGGGCTTGGCACCTGGTTCTGGTTCTATCCAAGACTGAATTAACACTTGCAGGCAAGTGACCTGGGCAACTTACCTTCCCTCCACGTGCCTCAGTTTCCTCCACTGTAAGGCAGCTCACGCCTCCACCCCCCTAAGCTGGTGGACCGCGTTGTTGTTCGCACGTACCCGCTGCCCCTCCTGGGGAAGGACGCTGCCCCCTGCCCCATCTGAGTCAGAGCTACGTGTCCCCTCCGCCCAGGGCACGTGGTGAGCAGCCACTTGTCTGTTTGACAAGAAACTGTGAGAGGCAGCATGTGGAATTGTGGCCACAGTTCCAGAAACGTCCCTGAGGGAGAGATGACTTCATTTTTGGGGAGGAAAGATGGGCACAGAGCAGAGGCACAACTTACAGGGGTGGGGCGGGCATACGGGGTGAGTGAGAAACAGATCTTTGAGGTCGTAAGCCCGAAGTTTGGGGGTTTCTGTTGCTGTTGGAACAGCAGCAAAACAAATCGCCCCCTGGCCCCCCTGGCCCCCCTGGCCCCCCTGGCCGGGAAATCCACCGCCAGCAAGCCCTTCTTGGCCCCCCATGTTAAAGGGCAGTGCTGAGCCCAACCCCCCATGGTCCCCTCTCCTCCCCTGCAAGGCTTTCTCAGGGCACTCGTGACACTTAAACATATTTGTCTCTTGTAGTTTGCTTATCTTCTGTCTCCCTCTACAAGACTATGAACTCCATAAAAGCAGGACTTTTGTCTCTTGCGCACAGGTGTACCCTCTGTGCCAGGAATGGTGCCTGGCATGTGGAAGTCACACACACAGAACAGGGACTAAATTAGCAGGAAATAGCAGAAGCCTACTTTGGCTCTGTCCTAGGTGACATGTGTCTGTATTTCACCCTCTGAAAATAAGCCAGGGCTGTAAATGCGATGATTTTGACTCCCATTTTACAGACGAGGAGACCAAGGCCCCGAGAGGCTAAGAGAACTGGCCCCAGCCCGGAGGCCAAGCCAGCCTGCAGACCCCGGGTCTCAGCCCCCGGGTCATCCCGCCCACCGGGGCGTTCTCAGGGTGGTTGTGGGAGGGAAGTGCTGAGACACGCGAAAACCAACCAACGGCAGAAGGCGAGACGCCCCGCACCCTGCCTTAAGGGACGGAAAAGGCGGGCCGGCGGCGTTGCAGGTGATTCTGTTCCTTGGCACTTTTGAAGGGGTCCTCTCGAGTAGGAGAGAATGAAGCTGAACCCAGATAACAGACAATCATTTATTTTTAACTAATCCATGTTATCGATACATATTCATACAGCACAAATCCATCCAAAGTGTACAATAAATGATGTCTGGTGTGATCACGTCGTTGTGCATTCATCACTGAATCATTATTAGAGCACTTTCATTATTCCAATAATAATGATAATGATAAGCAAAAATCACACAGACTAACAAACAAAAGCTCATCACCCCTCCGTCTCTCGGTGCTTCCCCTGGCCCACATAACTGTTATTCTGTTTCTGTCTCTAGTTTATTTGTATTTCTATTTTGTGAAAACACCCTTCTATATGCAATATTACCAATATGCATATTTCACGTGAGGTTTTATTATGCTATACAGTCCCATGTTACATTGTTCAGCTTTCTTTTTAGTAATATACTTGACCTTAGACTTTCCCTTTCAACCACTGTCACACCCACACAATAGCTCTGCCAGTTACAAACACTGTGATGTGCTTTCACCTTTTCTATTCATTTCCAAAGATTAACAAGCAATCTTTTTACCAATTCTGCACAGATTAACCCTCAGCTTTACACTCTCTAACCTCATTCTATTCTCTGGTGACCCATATTCTAATTATTAACTTCATGAGTTTACACAATAGATTCACAATCACGTAATCATACATTATTTGTCCTTTTGTGTCTGGCTTGCTTCACTCAACATAATGTCCTCCAGGTTCACCCATCCTGTCATATGCTTCACGACTTCATTTCTTTTGATTTTTGCTGCATAATATTCTATTGTGTGTATACACCAGTTTGTTTATCCATTCATCGGTTAATGGACACCTGGGTTGCTTCCAACTTTTGGCAATTGTGAATAACGCCGCTATGAACATCGGTATGCAGATGTCTGTTCGTGTCACTGCTCTCAGTTCTTCTGGGTATATACCCAGTAGTGGTATTGCAGGGTCACATGGCAAGTCTCTATTCAACTTCTTTAGGAACTGCCAAACAGTCCTCCACAGTGGCTCTACCATTCTGCATTCCCACCAACATTTAATAGTAGTTCCAACCTCTCCACATCCAAGAAGGAATCTTGATGGCAATTAAACTGATACCTCTAGTCCCCAAATTTCCAGGACAAGCTTTGCAATCATTCTTGGCTTCTGTAATGTCCCTCCTCCCAAACCCCCTATTTGATCACTGTAGCCATTTGGCAATTTGATGTAATTATGAATTCCAAAAATATAATTGGATCATGCTTGTAAACTGATCTGTTAATCTGGGCATGACAAATAGGATTAGGGTGTTGACTGGTCCACGTCACGTCAGTAGGGCGCTGAGCCCCACCCCTTGGTGGGTGGGGAATTGAATATAAAAGGCAAGGCAAAGAACAGAGTAGAAGCAGTTTTTGAGAAGCAGTTTTGATGATGGAGTTTTGATGTTGGAGAGAAGACCCCAGGAGACGAGAAGTGAGCCGTTCTCCTGATATTCTACAGCTGACCTTGTGGAGGAAACAGGAGCTGAGCCCAGAGAGAAATGCAGCCCCTGGAAGAGAGGAACCCCAGAAGCCTGAACCCTGGCAAACGCCGGCAGCTGTCTTGTTCCAACACGTGGCGATGGACTTTGGTGAGAGAAGAAATTTAGGCTTTCTGGTCTGGTAGCTGTGGACTTCTACCCCAAATAAATACCCTTTATAAAGACCCACCCATTTTTGGTATTTCACATTAGCACCCCTTTGGCTGGCTAATACAATCACTGATTTGAGTAGGATTCTTCGGGCTGCGAGTGACAGAAGCCCAGTTTCTGTGTGTGCTCCCTGCAAAGGGCGAGCATTTGGTCATCGGGACCTCAGAGCTCCAGATCATGAATCCAGACCCAAATTGTAGAAGAGAAACTGACTTTGCTGTCCCTGCTGTCTCCACCTCAATCTACGGTCCAAAGCATGGCATCGTGGTTTCTTCCTCAAAGCCACTTCCAGGTCTTCCTCGGGACAGAGCCCTCTGCAGTCAAGTGCTCAGGAGGAGGGGGCTTCCCCTCCCCTGGAAGTGACCTGTGACTGGCCTAAGTCAGCCCTTCCCTTGCTGGGAAGCGGCTTAGGCAAGGAAGTATGATCCGGTCCAACAAGTGCGGCCCGAAGGAGTGTTGACTGGGGTCTCAGGGGAAGCATCTTCCTCCCTAGAATTAAAAAAAAAGAAGCAAGGGTGATACGGCACCCAGGTCTGCCTGTGTGCCTGGAGGGAGACGAGCCTGGCGTGCAGCTGATGGTGGGGTGAAGGACAGAAGCTTCTGGGCCTTTGACAACGCCACTGGGGTACTGAAGTAGCAAACCCTGGAACTATCCACTCCATCACTTGCTGATTTATGGGATAACAAACATCTTATTGTTTATCCTAGCTCGGATGAACCCAAATGGGCTACTATTGCCAACTTTCTGCTCCTGTTTGGATTCACACATATGCACGTAAGGAATGTTGGAAGGGTGGTGAGATGTTGGCGATATCAGCTGATACACTTGAATCTCCTCTGAAATTGGGTTCTGCAGGCTTCTGCCTCCAAGGCTGAGCATGGGGCTTCCAGTCCCGGGGACCGAAGACCTAGGGAGAAAAGTGTCTATCGATCAGCACTGAGTCTTGGAGCTCAGTTTACTAGTCTCTTGAGCAAACCACAAGAAGAGAAAGTGGGATGTTCCAGGAGGGAAAGAGACTGTCTCGTTTTCTTTGTCCTTCTTTTTTTTTTTTTTTTTTTTAAGATTTTATTTATTTATTCATTTATCCCCCCCCTGCCGCTCGTGCTCGCTGGGCCAGCCAACCACGCCATGCGGGCAGGCCTGCCCTCACCAGGAGGCCCCGGGAACCGAACCCGGGGCCTCCCACATGGTAAACGGGAGCCCTACTGATTGAGCCACAGCCGCTTCCCGTTCTTTGTCCTTCTTGAAGACATCAGGACCAAGCCTAAAAGTCATGCCAACCTTTCCCCCGGAGCCGAGGGGACACTGCTGCTGTCTGCCATGTCTAGGCCATGTGACCTGTGCCCGGGGGGCTGGGGAGGAAGAAGAGTGTTGAAAAAGGAGCTGCGCCCACCTCCACACCATGGACTCCAGCAGGTGCTGGAGACGCTGTGGGACCTCAGCAGCCTGAACTCTGTCCAGGTGAGGCCCAGCAATGGTCTAAAGAGAATATGGCTGAGGTTTGAAGGAGCAGCCCTGGATCCCTTCTTTCCTTCCCAACTCCAGAAGGAATCCATTGAGAGGAAAATACGGGTTGGACAGATAAAGATCTAAGCAGCAGCCCCTGGCTGCTGGCAGAGGCTGGCCACGACCCATGGCTCAGATAAACAGCCGGAACAGGCTCCCTGATGGAACTTGCCCCTCTCAGCACGCAGTGGAGAGTGGATCGGACCACACTCCCTTGTGGGCAAGCACATCCGGAAGGACAGAGAGGCAGCTGACCCTCTCCCAAATTCACCACCCAGAGAAGCCCCTCCTCCCTTGGGCACCCAGGGGGGCTTTCTGGTGAAGTGCCCTTGGGGACCTGCCCCCTTCTTCCCAGGCACTCCCCTCCACCCACCATCCACCCACTACCCAGTAGGCTAAGGATGGGGGAGGTAAATCACAAAACTAGGAGGGAAGTAAGGGCTCGGGTTTCTTTAGTGCTTCCTATGTGGCATCACTAAACTGGAAGCCACAGCACTGGGTGGATGCAATTACGTGAGTCAAAATAAAGCACAGCGTCATGTACATCGCTATAATATGCAGTGTGTCTAGACTGGATGACCCAAACCTGACTCAAAACCCCCCAGCAGGGCTGTGCCTCAGGCCAGTTAGCACCAGCACCCAGTGACCAGTGTCCCTGACACAGCAGGTCCTGAGGAAATGCCTGCTAACTAGAATGGGTGGGCGCCTATGAAATGGGGTCAGGCTGACATGGCAATTAAATATCTGCTTTCAATGTTTTATAATTAAAATGTATCAGTTTTAGGAACCTAAGTATAAATTCTTAATAACAAGTGAAACATATGACTAAATAGAAACATTAATTCAAATAACTGATTTTCAGAGTGTATAATTATATTGTAATGAGACAGATGTTTAGAAAGCTGACTTCTAGACCCAGATTGCAATCCCTTTTGAAAGAATGTTTAATTTATTAAGACTCAGGTTTGAAGTGTTTTAGCAGAGAGCCACGCAAACCAGTGTGTGCACAATAAATGAAATTGCAGTAGATTTTCTGTACATCCACAGCATGAGTAAGAAGAGTCTAAGAGCAAAATTATCCAGGACTCACAAAGATGTGGACGTGACGTGATGCCACATTTCTGCTCGAGAGAGCGTCTTCCTAACAAAATCTCCAGCCGTGGAAAGCCACCAGCAAGACGATTCCTCGATTCATCCGAGAGTCTCTCAATGCCTGCTATTCGTAAGACCGTGATAAGCTTTTTGAAACTGCACTCTCTTCAGAAGCCATCATTTTTCCACAAGATTGTCCCAGCCTCCTGGAAGAGCTCTGAAGAATAGCCCGCTCATTTAACAAACACTCAGGCAACAGCCTTTACTGTTTGCTGAAGAAACAAGTCACAAACACGGGGTGTGCAGAAGCCCGGAGGTGCCCCAGAAGCAGCCATCTCATGGCCAGGAGGCGTGTGCAACACAGAGGAGAGGGGCGTGCGAGGGAAATGGACACCTGAGCCCGCCGCGTCCGTCCTGTCTTCTCTTCCCTCGGGCTTGGGAAACTTGGGATGCTCCAAAGCAGCCCTGACTTCTACCTTTCAACTAAGGTCCAACTCTTCAAGAGGCCCTGAGATGGGATCTCTATATCCCAAACCTAATGACAACCCGAAAAGAGGGGAACAAAAAAAAAAGAAAAAGAAATTGACTACTCATTGTTTAGAGAATTGGGGGTGGGAGGTTGTAACATCAGTTCCACAATATTATTACTTTAAATTGTAACATCTTTTCCAACCCCATCAAGAGGACGGGGGCAAAAGGCAGGAGGGAGAAACAGGAAAAAAGGGAATTGTGCACCATATACCTACTCTGTTTTCACTGCAGTGTGCTTCTGATTAAGAAAGCCAGGCACCATTACTTCAGAAAACTTGGAGAATATTTTAAAGATCAAGGGTCGAGTGAAATACCCCCCATTAACCCATAACCCAAAGACAACCAATGTGCATGTTTGTGCGTAATTTTCAATTTCGATCACGATTTTTCAATAAATTCACCTTGTGAAAATTTTTCTCTATCGTAATAAAAATTTTTTTCCAAAACCTTGTGTGTGCAGCTCCATGATAATCCATCACGTAATTAAGCCACAATAAATGTGCCCTCTGTAGAAATTAGGCTTCTCCACTTGTTTGTTATTTTACATGACGGTCCCGTGAATGTACTTATACATGAAACTTTGTTTGCGGGTCGGGACATTTCAGCAGAAGTTTCCCAGCAGGGGCCCCTCTGAGGGACGAGCACATCGGGGGGATCTCCCGTGACTCAGTGGGAAGCTGCAGAGAACCACACCGCAGCCAGCTCCGTCCCACCAGACACGCGGGCTCGTTTCTCAAACAAGAGCAACGTGAGATACATCTAGCTTGGGGAATTTCACAAGAGCTTCCAAAATGACTATTAATATCCGGAAATGTAAGAAGGAGCCAGAGTTAGGGATCTGCTCCAGCTGCTTCCAGCCCCGGCACTGTGACCTCTCAAGGTCAGGCAAGGGGGTAAGCTCCGCCCACCTCGCCGCTCTCCCTTTCGGTTGAGGCTCTACCAGCTTCCACCTGGACGCAGCTCGGGGGCAGGAGGCCCCTTAGCTATTCTGCGGAAAAGAGAAAGCGCACCCCCGCTGTGGTCTTACCTACTTCCCACTTTACCAGAAGACCTACTTATTCCCGGCGCGCTTGGTTTCCTGGTGGAGTGGGCAGGCTCCCGGCGCTCCCAGGCGCTCCCAGGCTCCGGGGCCACCTGAGCAACTTGCTCTGTGGCCAGCGCAGCCGCTGCTTTGCCAGAACGCCCTGGCTTTCCTCCTCGGTCTCATCCTAGGACCATGCGGCGGCGCCTCTGGACCACCAAGCCCTCCGCTTCCAGCCCTGGTGCCCTCGAGGAGGGGGCCCTCATTCTTCCAGGGTGGTCTTTTCACAACTCAAGTCTGATAGTGACGCCCCTTCACAAAGGCCGCCAAAGGGGCCCCACAGCCACCGGGATAGAGCCTGTGATGTGGCCCCTGCCCACCTTTCCCGCTCACCAGCCCAGGGAACAAACCTGCCATCCAGCCATGCAGCCATGCAGCAGTCTCCCCAGGAAGCCCTGGACTCTCTTACCCCCTGCATTTGTGAAGGCTGCTCCCTCTGCCGGTGATGCCCCCCCCCCATGTCTGCCAGGCTGCTTGCTGCTCTCCTTTCAAGGTTAAATCTCTTCCACAAAGACTTTCCTGACTTTCCCAGCTTTCCCAGATGTAAAAGCTCCCAACTCCAGGCTAAAACAACGCATCGCAATATTTCTCGTTTGGCATTTTGCACATTGCTGTGACCCTCTGAGTAGGAGCAGGCCCCCCCAGAGCTGAGGTGGCGACTCGCCATTTCTGTTCCTGCCAGGTACAAAGAATGTGCTCAATAATCATCACTGAATGGATGGATAGGTGGAAAGATGGGCAAGTAGGTGGGTGGATGGGTAGGTGGATGGATGGGTGAGTGGATGGATAGATGGACAGATGGATGGGAAGGAAGTTAGGAAGGTTGGGGAATGGGTGGGTGGGTAGGAGGATAGATGGATGGATGGATGGTAGAATGGTTGGATGGATAGATGGGTAGGTGGGAGGATGGATGGACAGATAGATGGATGGAAAGTAGGAAGGTTAGTGGGTAGGTAGGTGAGTGGGAGGATGGATGGATGGATGGATGGATGGATGGAAGGTAGGAAGGTTGGATGGATAGATGGGTAGGTGGGAGGATGGATGGATAGATGGATGGATGGAAAATTCGAAAGTTGGGTGGGTAGATGGGTGGGTGGAGGATGCATGGATGGATGTATGAGTGGATGAATGGATGGATGGATGGATGGATGAATGGATGGATGGATGGATGGATGGATGGATGGATGGATTGCTGGGAATGGTACACCTGAACTGGGTCTGGTGCATGCACCCAAAAGACAAGGTGCCATTCTCATCTCACATCAACACTTGCTATAGTCTTCCCTCTGGCTGAACTTCTCAGATACAGAGAGGTCTTATTCATATATCCTTTGATTAATTAAAACATGGCCAAACAGGAACAGAAAGAGAATGAGCCTCCTGCTTTTCTTTTTATTCTGTGATAATCCATCCTGACCTCCACCATTAGACTAGTCTTATTCAAACTCCTCTTCTTGTTTGACTCTTTTCCAACAATTCCCCTCGCTCACTACCATCACTACCCTTAACCCTGACCTCCAGGGTCCTAGGGAAAGATTCATTAAGACTGAGGCTATTGGCTACAGAATATTAGGAGACTGTGCTGATAAAACATCCATCTTCTACCATTGGAGTCAGGTGATAAATGCATAGAAACAACAAAAACAAAAATAGCAACAGTAACAAATGTGTATTGAACACGTGCCAGACACCTCTCCAAAGGCTTCATGCTCACCCGAGATGCCAGACAGAAAAGCAGCCTCCCACCTGCACACTCTTACTGGAGCTTTCTTCAAGGGGTCAACGCCTGACTTGTGAAGAAGGCCATCCAAGGTCCTTCTCTCCTTTCTCAGAAGAGATGTTTGACTTGAGAGATGTCCCTTGACTGGGGGCCACTTACTATCCTGGAGAAGAAGGAAGACACACACACCGTGCTGGAAGGAGGGACGGTGCAGGGGCACCTTTAACAAGGGAACACAAGCTTCTGACTTCTTGTTTGGGCATGTTGCCACGGTTTCAGTGGTCGACTTGTACCAGATTAGCAATCCTACTAACAACACTGTCTCAGTCTCATGGGTGCCAAGGCAGAGTGAGGTGGTAATTAGTGCTGCTTGTCCTGAAAGCCAAATTTATGATTAGGAGATTAGCAAGGAGCAGAGCCCATCTGTGGCTTCCCTTGTGGCACAACGGAGCGCTCTGTGGCTTCCTGGATAGGCCAGCTCTGACCTGAGCTGCTGTCATTCCCACAGGGACTTGGCACCAGAACCGGCAGAGCCCTCTCTATTGGGCCATTCCATCTGCATGCCAATGTGCTCCATGACCTCCCTGCTTTAAAAACCCAAGCTTGACCCCATATTCTCCTCTAACTGCTACCCCTGTTTATCTGCTGCAGTTCATAACAAAACTTCACGGGCCCTCTCCAGTCCCTCGGCTCCCAATATCTCTTGAATTTATTCCAAAAGGGCTTCATCTCCACTATCCCCTGACTCAGCTTCTGTCCAAGGCGTTTCAGAGCTCCATGCCACCAACCCCAAAGGCTACCATTCTGTTTTCACTGGGCTCGTCCTCTCAGCACTCAACATGGTGCCCCCCCTTCAACACTTTATTCTCTCCACTGAGACAATGTCCTCTCCTTATTCTTACTCTACCTCCCTGACTATTCCTTCTCAGCATCTCAAAAATATAGCTCATCTTCTCCCTGAATTCTCAGTGTTTGACTCCTGAAGAGCTCGTTCCCAGCCTTTCTTCTCTTGTTTGCTTCCTGGCCCTAATGACCTCACCAGTGGATTTAAATACCGCTGATATTCTGATGACCCCCAGATTTATCTCCTAATTTCTCCCAGGATCTCAAGACTTATATATCCAACTGACATCCATCCAACTTTGGAAAGTCCCATGGATCTCAAACTTACTCTGCCTAAAACAAAACAGTTGCTTTTTCTACACACATATATTACTTTCCTAGCCTTCCTCATTCATTCATTCCTTCATTCCTTCATTCCTTCATTCATCAAATGCTCATTCATTACCCACTATGGGTGAAGTCCTGTTCTAGGTGCTGCGTACAGGAATAGATAAAAGAGACAAAAATCCCCTCCTACCAAATGGCAGCACCATACAAGTCCCTCAAGCCAAAGGCCTGGGAACCATCCTCAATTTCTATCTTTTGTTATATCAGTGGCTCTCACCTGGGAATGAGTTTGCCCTCCAGAGGACATTAGACAATGTCTGGAGACAATTTTGGTCATCATAGTTGGCGGGAGGGGAAGGTACTACTGGCATCTAGTGTGTAGAGGACAGGGATGCTGATAAGCATTGTTCCAATGCACAGGATGGCCTCCCACCACAAGAGATAACCCAGATCAGAATGTCAATAGTGGTGAGGTTGAAAGACCCAGCTCCACATCCATCCACCAACACACACATTGGCTTGGCTTCGCTTCTTACATGTATACCAATCTCACAGCTTCTTTACACATCCACAGCTACCACCTGGTCTAGACGGCCACTCTCTCTAACATAGTTATTGCAACAAACTATAAAGATATTGATTTTTTTTTCACTTAACTTCTCTCCTTGTCAGAAAAGATTGTATTTTCCATTTCTGTATCCAAAGCAACTATCAGAGGGTTTGCCACTTCTTATGTATCATCACCTTCGTTGTCATAATCACGATTGTCACAACCATTGCCATAATTAATCATCACCCTCATCGCCATCATCACCATCTTCACCATCACCATCATCACTATCCTTGCCATCACCATCATCACCGTCATCACCACCATCACCGTCATCACCACCATCATTCACCTTTATCATCAACACTATCACAATCACGATGATCAAAATCATTATCACCCCCATCATCATGATCATCACCATCATCATCACCTTCATCATCACCTTCATCATCACCTTCATCATCAACACTATCACAATCATGATGATCAAAATCATCGCCATCATCACCATCACCACTGTCACCGTCATCACCATCCATCAGGTACTGACTCTGCCCCAGGCCCTGTGCTGGGCACTTTATACCCATCACTGCATCTGATCCCCTCACCATCTCTGTGGGGTGAACATTATTGTCCTAATTTTATAAACAAGGTCCTATTAACTGAGAGATTGCTTGCTTTAACTCCCAATCAGACTTCCTGGTGTCACATCCTGGCTCTGTCGATTACTCCTTGTGTGACTTTAGAGGAAAGTTTTTCAACCTTCCTCAGTTTCCTTCTCTGTAAAATGGGGCAATAATTGTCCTCACCTGGAGAGCCATTGCAAGGATTCAAGGAGATGGTCAATAAGAAGCAATTGGCCAAGCACGCGGTGCATACTCAGTAAACATTAACTAGTCCACCAGCTAGTTTAAACAGTAAGGAAACTGAACCTCAGAGGGGTTAAAACCTTGCTCAAGGTCATCTGGAAAGAGGTCCAGACCTAACTCAGGCTGCCTCCTCCTAGGCGTCCGGAAATGCCTGCCGGGAACAATCGGCTGCCCACCCAGCTCCTTTTTCAAAGAGAATCAGAAGAAAGAGGCTCTTTCCCTCCTGCTTTCTATAAAATATTCCAGAAACAATAGAAGCTGCGAATTAGGCTCACGTCGTTTTTACAGCTTTGACCTTTCGGAAAGCTCCCTGCCTTCCTCTCTGAGCCTGCCCTCACCTCCATAGAGGAAGAGTGAAACTACCTGAAATGATGCCATTTGACCGGACATGAAATTTATCTCCCACTCTCAGTTCTCTCAGACACCTTCCTATCACCCTCTCCTCTCACCCCTGACCTCTGTGCATCTGCTTCTAAGCCCGCTGGCTCTCTGAGACCAGCTTTCCAAGAACACAGACGAGGAGGCGGTGAGGTGTCGATGACATTTGTTCTGCCGTAAATTAGCTTGTCGGCAAGGCTAGAGAAATTACTCTGAGAGAAAGTTGCTTAAAGTTCATTTTTGATTACAGTGATAGAAGCAGATATAGTTAGGGACTTTCAGCAGCTGAGAAAAAGAAAAAGAGAAAGAACTATTATCCCCAAGGAACGGGGAGTGTCGCAGCCCAAAGAGGAAGGGACCCAGCCGTCTGCATTTGATCCTGGGGGAGGCACAGGGCTTACGGAGTCTGAGCCGATCCACGGGATGGCAGGCTGCAGGTCCTCACACAAAGGTCCCTAAGAACTGTGTGCAGGCTGGACCGAACCACCCCCTCTTCCTGCCCCTCCACACACACCATCCCGTTTGCTTGTGCCATTCCCTCTGCATACACTGCCCTTCCCTCCTTTCGGACTCTTACACATCCATCAACACTGAGCTCAGGGTCGCCTCCTCCAGGAAGTCTTCCCTGAACCCAGGGTGCATATTTTTATCCATGAACGTGCCCTCATGGGGCTCACCTCGAGTGGCACAGGTGCCCTGTTTCCTCCCTTTGCATCTGAGCTCATTGGAACATCCCCAGCTCATCCCCCAGGATGGGTAAATTCCTTTGGCACCTTGGTCCTCTCCAGATGTCTTGGCAGGGGAGGGTGAACAGACCTGTCCAGGCCCCTTTGGGAAGCCACCCAAAGGGCACAGCCACCCACATAGACATGGACTGAAGGAGGAATTTGATGCTAGAGAAGCTGGTCTGGGCTTGTGATAGAGCTTTCCCTCCTCTCCCCACCTGCCAGGGACCTCAGCCAGAGACCAGAGTCACCCTCACCTCCTCCTGCTTCCTGAGCCCACAACCACCCCTAAGCCCTGCCTGGCCAGCCTCGGAAACGTTGCTCTCCTTGACCTGCGTCCCCATTCTCACCCGGCTCAGGACCTCGTTGTTTCCCACCCGGACTCCTGTCATGGCCCAGTGGACTCTGGATTATCGGTAAATTCTTCAACACGGCAAGGCCAGAGCGAGCCGTTTGAAACGGAAAGCTGAGCAGACCGCCGGCGGGCGTGCCGTGCCCTCGTGGCACGCCAAGGCTGCATGCCACGGGCTCCCCTGGAACGCCTTTGAGAACCCCATTTGGGCCTCTGCACTTCTGTGGCGCCGTGTGGACGAGAAGGGCCAGCCGGCCTCTCCCGGCACGAGGCGTGCTCGGGCAGCTTCCTCCTCCTGCCCGCAGGCGGGGGTCTCACGCCAGCAGCCGGCCCCTGCTCCGGGGGAGTCTGCGCATCGCCTCCCCCCAGCAGCGCACGCTCGCCCCTGGCCACGGGGCTCAATCCCGCCCCTACCTCCTCCCCAGGGCCCAGGCAGCCTTTCCTTGATGGAGGATTGTTCCAGAACTTGGCGTATAGCCACCACAGCCTTGAGCGGCTTTCCCTGACTCCATCCAAATCCACAAAGCAACACGGAAAAGAGCCCAAGGTCCTGGCGACACTTCCAGGCCCGGAGCTTGATTACCTGTCTGCCGCTCCCTCCCAGGCCATCTGTGGCCAGGCTGTGGCTGTGGCCCCCCCAACCGCAAGGAAATCTGCCCAGGCCCGTTGCGGGGTCGCCTGAGAAAACACCGTGTGCCGGAAGAACAGACAGAGGCGCTGTGTGTCCGGCCGGCGTTCAAGGGGATGTGTCCTGAGCTCAGAGAACAGTAGCTAATATGGGAGTGTCCCAGGCTGATGGCCATGTTCTGACCAGGGCCCCGGTATTCTGACCGCAGGAGCCCACTGGGAGTGGGGAACAGGGACCCCCAAGTGTACCGAGCCCCCCTCCTGTATCAGACGCCGCAGTGGTGTCCTTCGTTGGTGTCACTCCTCCAACAACATCTTGGGACGAAAGAGCCAAGGCACTGGGAGAGGACAAAGTTCTCGGGGCTCTCTCGGGGTCCCTGACTCAGCTGCCTTCAAAGAACAGTTCCTGGGACCCACCCATGGGGTCTGGCTTCAGTTGTCCCTGTGCTGAAATCCCAAATAAGGCCCCTCATGGTCCGCCCTCTGCCCTCTCTCCAGCCTCACCCTGTGCGTCTGCTCGCATTCCCCGTGCGCCTTCCTCTCCCCAGGCTCCTTGCTGGTTCCTCCCCAGGGCCTTTGCACTGGCTTTGCCTCTGCCTGGAACACACTTTCCAGACCTTTAGCCTCTGTCCTTCCCCTTTAAGGCTTCAGCTTGAATTCTCTCCCTCAAAGAAGCCTCCCCTGATCCCCTTATCTGCTGGACCCTTTTGTCACAGCATCCTATTTTATTTTCTTCTTCGTACTAACTGCATCCCGACAGTGTCTTCTCTATTTTTTGTTCATTGTTCCGTGGCCTCCTCCTCCTGCTGGTTTGGAAGAGGGGGCTGAGTCCTCAGGACCCTCTCTAGTGATGTGGTGTACCCCTGGGGCAGTGCATTTGACAAAGCTCCGCAAATGCTGTGAGGTTCAGCAGCCAGGTTCAGCAACCTCCAAGCTGAAACAGGCATTCGGTGCTCCTCAGGAGGACTTCAAGGGGCCAGCCAGGTCAGAAGGAGGAGGCACGCAGGCTCTCTCCATCACTTCTCTTCTGCTCGGGGGCTTCTAACCTCTCTTGGGACTCCTGCCCCGCCAGTGCCCAGGGAGGCGTTCTGCGTCCTCTTTGCTGCCTGGCGTCTCTGGGATCAGGGTGCTCAAGGAGACAGCTAGAGCCAAGAGCCCCTGGAAAGTCCCAGCAGACGCTACAGGGAGGCCCTGGGCAGCCGGACAAGGGCGGCTCAAGGAGGAGGCACACCATGTCAATGTCCATCTGGTGGACCAGGACAGATGAGCTGATGGGGCCATGGGAAATCCAGAGGCAGCTGCACCTACTCCAGCACCCATGAGAGGCATGGGGCATGGTGGAGAGAGCATCCCCTGAGCTCTGGGGGAGCAGGATCCTAACTGCCCTCTGCCCAGCACTGGCTGTGTGAAGCCATTTCAGTCTTCTGGGTTGCAATGTCATCACCAATGAGCTGCACAGCTGTTCCAGAGAACCCAGCTTTAAATATATATGTATTCATAAACTATAAGTTATATATATATATAAAGCCCAGCTAAAAAATCTTGGTGCTAAACTAAAATATCTGACATTCATGAACCTGTTAGTTCAAGAATAATCACGGAGGGCTCTCTGTGCACAGGCTCAGAATTGGGCGTTGAAGATGCTCACAATTCAGTGGACAGGCTCCTAAATCCAGATTCCTGGAGAATTCTGTAATGTCCTGATAGTTAGGCTCTGGGCTATTTGTTAGGTTGTATTTTACCTGCAAGTAATGGAAAATCTGTTACTGCACTAACTGCTATACAAGAATCTGCTTATTTCTTGTTCTCCAAGACTGTTGAGTGACTCTGCTGTGTGAAGTCTCAGAGACCGTGGCTCCTTGCCTCTCCTTACACAACTGTGCATCACCAAAGTTGACTTCATGGTCCAAGATAGCGGCTCCTGCTCCAGCCATCACACATGCACCCCCAGCCAGCAGGAAATAGGAAACTCCAAAGAAGAACATGCTCCTCCCTTATAAAGTCACTTCCCTTCTCAGAAGTTGCTCACCTCGTGTCTGCTGACAGTCCACTGACTCTAACTCAGTAATAGGACCACATCCGGCTGCAAGGAAGGCTGGGAAATGTAGTCTCCATTCACGGAACCCTATGCCATGCCCAGCTAAAACTGGGGGGAAGTTTTCATTAAGGAAGAAAGGAGACAACTAGCAGCCACTGGTCTTGTCTCACAACCCCATAATCGCCCAGGCTGTGGCAAGCAACCCATAAACATTACCTGCACTCAGGAAACGTCAGCTTCCCAGCCAAGGGGCAGCCGTTTAGTCAAATGAATGATCCCTCATTAACAAGAGGATAATGGGTAAAACGTGTTCACGGGCAGACATCCTGGGTAAAACACTTGGCGGAGCCTTATCTAAATTTCTCCAGCAAACATGCACTAGTAACATTACTAAAAGCTTTAAAAGTGGGGTGGGGGGATATTGTTTAGTCCAAAGGAATGACTTAGGGGAATAAATGTCATTGGCGAGTGGCAGACAAGGGGGACACGTTTTTAGGACTAGCTTCCCGGGCCTTACAGGACAAACCCATCCCCTACTCCAGCCAGAAAGACTGGGGAGCAGGATTCTTGCCTCTGGAAGCTTGTGGGGAAGCAGAGCCCACAGAAATATTTTTTTTTACCCCCTGGCGTATCCCCATATTGTTATATTGCATTAAGAGTTGATTAACTTAAGCAAAAACATGAATTCCAGGATGGCATCTACAAAGTAAATAAAGGAAAGAGCATTCGCTCAGCATCGGGGCTCCAAATCCAGGCCCAGACCTGGACCCTTGAGCAAATTTCCTTACCTGCTGGAATGGCCCCCGTCCCCAGCTGGCTAGTCCCACCGAGTTGCAGGAGTCGACTGGGACTCTGTGATGGAAGTGCTTCCTAACCGGGAATCTCCACGTAAACTAAAGCATTCCTGGTGGTGTTTGGGGCTCAGGGATGAATTCTACCTCTCTGTTGGCCCCACAACGACTCTGGAATTTGTTCAGTTTAACGCGATCATCCCTGAAGAAGAAAAGGGCAGGGTGGTGCCTGGAAAAGGACAACTTTGCAGGAAGGGTCTAGCTTAAACCCTTGGAAACAGGTCTTTGTAGGCTTCCGGAAGGCTCTGGCAAGCAGACTGATGTCTCTGGCACGCACCCGCTCTTGACCAAAAACCCGAGTAAAATCAATACTGAACTCTAGGGCAGGCTGAGTCAGATTAGCCCTAATTGTCCTCTCCAGAGAGCATTTTCCAGGGCTCCGAGGCGTTTGTGCTTTCCTGAGATCAGGGAAGGAATGACAAGCTCCTGAGGCGATTTCCTCAGTGGCATTAAAGGTCACCAATGTTCCCAGTTCGAATTACATGGGGGCAGGACCTCGGCTCGTGGCAAAAGGCAGGCACGCTGCTCTTCCCAGCAGAACAGTCCCCTGGGTCTCCACACGCTTTTCTCATTTTCACCACTTGGCTGGGTCTGGGGAGCTGCCAGGGATCATCACAGCAGCAGCCCAAGCAGGGACACGGTGGCTTGCTGGGGGACACTGTGAGATGCCATGAGATGCTGTGGGATGCTGTGGGACAATGTGGGATTCCATGGATGCAGTGGATGCTGTGGGATGTCATGGGATGCTGTGGGATGTCATGGGATGCCTTAGATGCTGTGGATGATGTGGGATGTCATGGGATGCCGTGGATGCTGTGGGATGCTATGGATGTCATGGGATGCTGCAGATGCTGTCAGATGCCATGGGATGCCGTGGATGCCATGGGATGCTGTGGGATGTCGTGGGATGCTGTGGATGCTGTGGGATACCATGGGATACCGTGGGATGCTGTAGAAGCTGTGGAAGCCGTGGGTGCCTCTCTGCAGCACCCCATTCATCACCCTCACCTTCATTCAGCTCTTACTGTTCCCCTGGGAGGCCCCTGGCCCACAGCAGTCTTTGGGGTGACCAAAGGGCCTCCCTGCCCTCGGTGGTCCTCTCCTGCACTCCACCAGCTGCACCTGGAACTCACCCTCAACCCTTCTCCTCTGTCGCTCAAGACTTTGCTCCTCGCAGGGCAGGGCACCGCTCAGCCAGGCCACGTGGAGACTCTAGGCATGATCAGCAGACGCTGAGCGCGGGGGCAGCTGTAACAGATTAGCACAAATCCGCTGGCTTAAAACAACAGAGACGTGTTGTCTCACAGTTGTGGAGGCCGACTGAAATCCAGGTGTCAGCAGGGCCCCCTGGCGCCCAAGGTGGGGTGGGCTGCCAGCCTCCAATTGCTCACCACTTCCTCCTCTGCCTCTTCTGGGAACCCTGGACGTGGGCTTTGGAGCCACTGGGCTGACCCAGGAGGGTCATCTTGAGCTCCTTATTTGGAGCATCCAGGGCAGACATGTCTTTCGGGGGGCACCGTCCAGCAGCATTTTCCTGTAACTGCAGATTCCAGAGCAGATGCTGAGGGGCGCAGTGCAGGGGGAAGTCCAGGCAGGGTCCTCCTTCCCAGGAACTGGCTTCAGGAGGGAGAGAAAGAGGGGTCATGTCCCCCACCTGGAGCCCCAGGGCTCACCCTGAGCTGCCTGACCGGGGGCTTTGGGACCCCACACCCAGCCCCTGGTGAAACCGAGCAGGAGCCCAGCTTGGCTGTGCTGACCACGGCACGACAACTCCCAGTCCCAGGCGAAGAAATGCTGCTGCAACGTCCGTGGGAAATGAAGTCGGAGAAGCATCACTACTTAGCCTTGATGCTGAGCTCTGACAAAGCATGTCCAATAGGCTGGGCTAAGCCACACGATTAATCCAATTAAAAGAAGTAACCACAGGAACCCAAGCTGGGATTAAACAAAAGGGGAGCCAGCTTCAGTCTGCAGATGAAAGTGCCCCAGACCGTGGCCTTGCAAGTCCCCTCGAGTCCTGCGACCTTGTGGCCGCTAGGACAGGCTCATCGCACGCGCTGCTTTGTGTGTCTGCCGCGGATTCGGCTCTGATGGAGCAGCCAGCCGCGGGCCCAGGCTGCCCACCTCGCCTCCTCTGCTTTATTCTCAGACCCCGCGCTCACCGACGGTGCACCCTCGATACACACTTGTTGGGGAGAAGCAAACAGTGAGAAGGGAACAGCCACGAGATGTTGGGGGGGGTACTGCAGGGGCAAGGTCATGGCTGGAAAGGCCAGAGGCAGAGGCAGGAAGGCCTTGCCATGTTCCCGGGAAGGAAGGAGAGGGGCTGGGAGGAGGGCAGAGTGGGCGGACGATGCCGAGCAGGCAGGGTTCAGGCTGCAGGGGTCCTTGGGGCCCACAGGAAGCTCCTGGGACCTTCCTGGGGCAAAAGCACAAGTCTGACTCCTGGGCCCTGAGAATCTGCATCCCGCCAGCCACCGGGACGGCCGCCGCAGGCCCACTGTGTGGAGCCCGGAGCACGGACCTCGCCGACCTTGGGTTTGGTTCTAAGTGTCCTGGAAGTTGGAGAAAGAGAGTGACATTTGACCTTTGAGCTGCTCCTGGAGAAGAGACAGGTGTTTTTCAGGTGAGGATGAGGGGAGGTACATTCCAAGCCCAGGGCACCTGGTCTGGAAGCTTCCAATGACTGGGAAGTGGCGAGAAGTTGAGGGGGTCAGAAGGGGAGGTGAGGGGGTGAGAGGAAGGGGTGCTGGGAGAGGTGGCTCCTGGCCAAAGGCCTTTCCTGCTCTTTCCTGCTGGTCCCCACCCCCACCGAGGCCCAGCACCGGCACTTGCTTAGGAAATTTCTTCCTGTTGGGTGCCAGCTCTGTGGGAAGTGGAGGGGGTGGGCCAGGCCCTCCCGCCTCCTGGCCTTTGTCTGAGCCTTCCCGGCAGCCCTTTGGGTCTGCCTCTGCACCCGCCGCTCCCGAATGCACGGGACAAACCATCCCCTTAGCTGGCCTAGGAGGCCAGAGCCGGACCCTGGGACCTGAAAGGCCTCAGCCCTCCGCGCCCCGCCTTTCCATTTCGCTTTGGACAGATATAAACAGCTCGAGAGTGAAAATGAGCCTCAGATTCTCCAAGCAAAACGCTTCCCTCTCTGCACTTACTTAATGGATGCAAAGCGCGGTGTTTTATTTTTCTCTACAGCCTGCGTTCAGTTCGCATTAGAACAAGAGCCTTGTCTAATTACCAAATGCACAATACTATTTTAATGATAATTACAGGCTTTCTGGCAGCGGCACTGCTGCGCTCCAGGAGAGGTAAGGCCGTGGGAGCGCCTGGGGAGAGCCGTGGCCACGCAGGCAGATGCTGACACCCACCCAGGACGAGCCTTGCTCTGTTTAAGGGAAGCGCACGCCGCGGCACTCTCTGGCACTCTCCTCTCTGTGCTCACGGACAGCTGGGAGAAAACAGCTGGAGCCCCACCAGCTGGGGTGGGGGGAGGAGAGCCAAAGGCTCTCCTTAGGGAGCGGCCGCTTTACCTGGGGCGCTCCTGTGCTCCCGGGCCAGGCGCCAGGCTCCCTGCGCCGCGCTTGCTCGTTTTCAGAGCTCGCAGAATCCGTGAGCGCACACCTGGGGGGACGGCGGTGCTTTCTCGGGGGGCTGCTGTGCAAGTCCCTTTCTGTAGAGCCCAGGAACAGCGCCCAGCGCTTCCCAAGAGCCATGGAAGTGCTCACTATCAGCATTTTAAAAATAACCACATAAATGCAAGCTGTCTCGAGGCTTGTCCCACTCATCCAAAACGTGATGGCTGCCTGGGGGTGTTTGTCTTCGTGTCCCTGGGCTGCCGGTGCACAGGACCACAGACCAAGGTGGTTTCCAACGACAGAGTTTATTGCCTCCCGATTCTGGAGGCCAGAAGTCTGAAACCAAGGGGTCGGCCGGGCCGTGCGCCCTTGGAAACCTGCATCTCTCCCGGCTCCTGGGCTTGGCAGGCGTCCTCGGCATCCTTGGCTTGTAGACTCATCGCTGCAGCCTCTGCCTCCTCGTCTTCGAAGGACACGAGTCAGATCGGAGCAGGGGTCTGTCCTGCAGTGCAACCCCCACTCACCTACTTCCAAATCACATCCCACTCCCCACGCTGGAGGACAGGCCTCGCACACGTCTTTTGGGGGAACACAACTGAACTCGCCAGCGTGTGCTGTTAGAGTCCGCGAAGGGCCACCTACTCGTGCTGTGATGGGGAAAAGCCAGCAGCCTGGGCGTCCCCGCTCCACTCTGCAGCCCAGGCCTGGCCGGCGACGGCAAGTCCAGCTCTCTGAGCGGCTCCGTGGCTGCCAGGCACGCTGTGCTGCCCCCATCACTTACCACCGTCCACAATGGTCAGAGAATCACTGTACCGAGCCCCTGGAGGCATAGAAACCCCCCCACAGAGAAAAGACAAAGAGAAAGCGCCTTTCCCTCATTCCAGCCTCAGTGTGCCAATCGCCCCCCTTCTGATGAGCTCCCCGTCGAGTTGCAGATTAATGGGCTAACGGGTAGAGCGCAAGTTTGTAAGGATTTCACATCTGTATTAGATTTCTTGTTATTGCTGCTATTTCCACATCCCAGCAATAAAGGACACTTGCACACCAGGTTTCGCGCTCCCTCCCATGCGGTGATTCCGTATGATTTACCCATAAAGCTGGTAGCCACAGCCCCCACCTAATTGCAGCCTAACTACGCTTGGCAGAAGGTGAAGAAAATGCCGTCATGGGTGTTGTGTACTTTGGGAGCCCAAAATACTCCACGAGTGTTATTTGCGGGAGTCGCGGAAGCGTGGCACGTAGGGGGTAGTAGGGTTTCACCCTGTAATTTTGAGAGCTACCAAAATTTTCCAAATGAGTAGAATTCTGATGTGCGGGGAGCAGGCGCAGGACGCCCCCGGGAGGCTGCTGCTCGAGCCGCCTTGGCTGGGCCCGCCGCTCTCAAGACCCCTTAGAGCCGAGAGCTGGCTGCTCGGCAGCACCGGCACGGTGAGTGCGCAAATAAATACCAGCAATTCATCTGCGACGTGTGATTGAGGAGCGCTTTATGGCTGGTGCCAGGTTTCAGAAAGCTCGCCACGTAAATTGCTACGCTTTAGGTCTTGCCGCCACAGAGGAGAGGTTTTTCTCCCCCCTTCTCGTCAGCAGAATCTAAATGGAGCGCTGTGTAAACTGGAGTGCGATGAATGTTTGAAAAGAGAGGTCACGTTTAAAACAGCATGAGCGCCTGAGAAAACGCAAGCCCGTGTAGTCTGGGTGCGGGCTCTCCCTCCACCAGGCACAGCCACCCCCAAGGGCCCCCGGGCCCCTGCTAAGAAAGCGAGTCTGTGACGGACCCTGGAGACTCGCCCTCCACTCCCAGAGGCCAGGAGGACAGGCTGCTGGGCACGCCGGGGCACCCGTGACCCACACAGAGTAGGAGTTCAATAAATATCCTTTTACCTTAGAGCTCCCTCCTTCTAGGACCTGTCAGAGACAGCAAGTGTGAGAATGGCAGGTGCTGAGCAGTGTCTCACTTTCTATCTCTGCTGACATTATCCTGGCTCTGGCTTCAGAGCTTCTGTCTGGACTGTCACCGAGCCCACAGTGTGGTCTTCTGGCTTCCTGCGTCACCCCTCAAGTATAGCCTGATCTTCCTCCTGTCCTGCTCAATAACCCCCCATGGCTCCCTATTACCTCCAGAGCAACTGCAGGCATTAGCTGCCTTGGACACTGTCTGCTCCTGCTGGTCACCAAGCACACCTGTTGCAGCCCTACCTCTGTGCCTTTCCTCACCTCTTCTCCCTCCCTGGGTGTGCCCCAGGTGCTGTCCGAGGTTCTGGCCATAGAGCAGGGACTTCACAGACCAGAATTCCTGCCCTCGTGGAGTTCTCCGGAACCGAAATCCTCCTCCCTCATCAAGCCCGTGCCTAGCAGGCCCCTCTTGGCCAGGCGGCCACCCTCACAGCTGCCTCTGCGGCACTTTCCACCTGTTGATGCGGCGTCCACACACACCCATCGCCCGCGCTGATCCCCGCTCCCGTGAGAGGGGACCGTGTCCTACTCATCTGTCTCCCCAGCTGCGCAGACAAGTGCCTGGTTCCTGGCGGGAGCTTGATGAGCAATTCCGAAGGCACGATTAATCCACTGATGGGCCGCCTCCCACCAAGCTCAGAGGAGCCCTGGGCCAGTGAAGCGCCCGACAAAGAAATGTTTCCGGACACGGGAGCGTGAGTGGTGGGCATGGGACCAAGCTTCCCAGAGAGAGGAGAGACTGGGGCTGGCAGATCAGGTGAGGGGCAAGGAAGGGAGCCCGGGGTCCTTGGACAGAAGGCTCAAGGGGGCTCTGCCGCTTTGGAAAGACAACTTTCTGACGATGTCTCATCAATGTCCTGACAAAGCAGACTCCCTCCCACCCTCCCTCTCTTCTTTCCTCTCTCCATCCTTCCCTCCTCCCTCCCTCTTTCCCTGCCTTCCTTCTTCACTTCTTCCTTCCTTCTTCCTTCCCTCCCTCCCTCTCTTCTTTACTCTCTCCATCCTTGCCTCCCTCCCTCCCTCTTTCCCTCCCTTCCTTCTTCACTTCCTCCTTCCTTCTTCCTTACCTCCCACCGTCCCTCTCTTCCTGCCTCTCTCTCCTCCCTCCTCCCCCCTCCCCTCTCTTCCTTCCTCCCTTTCTTCCTCTCTCCCTCTGTCCCTCCCTCCCCTCCTCCCTCTCTGCTCTTTGCATGAGCTGCAGAAGCAGGCGCCCCCTCGCCAGCCTCCCTCCCTCATGTCTCACAAACTCTGAGGCATTCCAAGGAGAACAGGTGCACTCATGGCTTCTGGGCTGCTGGTTTCTAAGGTGCCCACCCACCCAGGGACACCCACCCCCAAGTCCTCACAGCCCTCTCAGTGCTCCAGCAGCAAACATCATTTGCAGAAGGTCCTCCCCAATGCAGTAAAGCAAGTAAATGGAGACGCAGGGCCCAACTCCGCACTCCTTACAGACTTGGCCACTTTCACAGCAAACCGGGTGCAACCCGTAAGTCAAAAATAAAGGCCCCCAGTGCTGGGAAGAGAAGCCTTTACAGGTGTGCACACCCAGGAGCACGCACACACACACACACACACATTCACTTTGTCAAACTAGGAAAGTGCAAAATCAGAGCACAATGATAGCTTGATAGAAGGCTAGCGATGTGCTCCAAAGGGAAAAGAAGTGCTGCCTCATGCTCAGCATCAGCCTTGGAAGAAGTCTTCTCCAGCAGATCGCCGCAGACTTCCAGAGCCAGGCTTTACGGAAGGGACGGCAGAGAGCTGGGCAGGCATCAGGATCTGTCCTCCCTTCCCATATTCCAGCCTGAGACGGCATTTCCCAGGCCGCCTTGGTTGGAGCATGGCCCCATGACCAGTTTGGTCAGTGAAGGGACAGCAGATGAGATGAAGCCTCATCCAGGCTCGGCATAGCCGCCTGCATTGCAGCCCTCTGCCGCTCTCCTCCGCGGGAGTCCAGTGGGATTCCAGGGCAGCGCTGGAATCTGGGAGTGGCAAATGGCGGAGGCTGAGTCTCTCAAGCACTGTGTGGTGCCCAGCCCCAAGGGCACACTGCCCACAGAGGGGCTTTATCTGAACAAGAAATAAACTTACGGAGTTTGGAGTTTATTTGTTACAGAAGCAAGGAAACGCAAAAGTCAATGCTTTGAAATGGGGTCCTGCTCCTGCAAAGCTCAAGCTTTGCAGCATTGGTCTCGAGGCCAGGAGGACAGCGAGTGAGGGGTCTGATGCCCAAAGCTGGCAAACAGGAGACCCCTTTTATTGCATGGCAAACTATTTGGGTAAACAATCACCAGTACATGGAAGAGAGACCATGTGACCATTGGACCGGCAGCTCTGAGTGAAGAGGATGGAAAACAGAGCCTTCCTACCAGGTCTTAGATGCTACTGTCAGGGCCTAGGAAGAAAGGGAGAGACCCAGACAGAAATAGGCCAGTTTGTGAGCAAAATAAAGAAGGGAAGTGAGAGTCCAGGTATCGGGAACTTGCAGCACTGGAGGAGCCAGTGGCTTCAAGACTGCAAACTCTAAGATAAGACTGAGAAATGTTTGGGCAGTTGAGTCCCATGAGGTCTCAGCTGGGAGCACAGACCTCGTAAAGGCAGAGTCCTTTCCCCTGTGGTCGAACAGAACCAAGGACGATGCATGAAGACAAAGAGGCGTTTGCTCAAGGAGGGAAAGAAATGGACCGAGCCCCAGCAGCGTGAAACCATCTGGAGGTAGGTAGACCAGAAGGCCACCTGCCTTAGAGGGAATTTCATCACATATGGCTGGAGCCCAGAGACTTAAAACCAACCAGGGCCCCGTCCCTTGTGTGAGCACGAAGTTGGCTGGGAAGCCCATGCAGTGCCGGAGGTGGCTGAAGGGGAAACTGCAGGGAGAGCTCCTCCCCAGGAGAAGCACTGGGGTCTTATCCCACCTTCCCTGCACCAGACCATGGGGGCCGCACCCCACCTTCCCAGTGGGGCTCCATTTCCAGGGCCCTGCCAGCACCCCCTTTTCTGCATAGGCCCTTTTATCGATAGGCTCCCAGTGCTGCCGTTGTATTTGGGGGGAGGGGACAGTCAGGTTGTTTAGGTCACAGGTCCCTAGACTGGGGGGACCCACATCTGGCTTTGGTGGAGAAGAGCACTTCACCCACAGGCTCGACTTTGAGCAGGAACAGCAGATGATCAGGATTTGGGGTTTCCCGGGCAGGAAAGAGTGTGTTCTCATGGATATTTGTAGGCCAGAGGGGGAAGCACAGAAAGGCAGCTGGCCACCGCCAGAACCTCCTGCAGCCGCCTTCCAGGGCGCAGAGCTGTTGCGGGGATGTAAGGCAGGGCCACGCAACTAGTTTCAGCTGAGGGATGTGGGTCTGGCTGGAGCCCTCTTCAGGCTTCTGCTCCCTTTTTCCACCATCTGCTTCTGAACGCGGAGGCCTGGGGGCCCTGGGAAGCTCCATCAGCCTGGGATCCTGAGCCATCTTGGAGCAGGAGGTCCCACTGCCTCCTTCCAGTTGGGATGGACATCAATGGGGTTAGGCCACTGAGGACTCTGGGGATAGCAGGTGCAGCAGGGGAGAGGGAGAGGCAGGTGGGAAGCTCAGCAGGTGTGGGGAGGTGGGGGCAGGGGTGGAGCTGCACAGCCCCAGGGCCAGCTCTCAGAGACCCCCTTTTGGGGGGAAGTGCAAGACTGGAAAGCAGGGCCCTGAGGGGCTGGAAGCAGCTGGGGTCGGGGCCAGCCCTGGCCTCCCACCTCCCTGGGCATCGGTGCTGACCCCAGACACCCAGCTGCTTCCCCAGCCCCCCGTTGCAAGCTCCGGGGCTGAGTGAGGTTCTGCCCAAAGGAGTGGGGGCGTTCCCACCGCCGGAGCCAGGAAGCAGGGGCCCAGGCAATTTGCTTTGATTTTCTTCACCACGACCTGGGTGTCCAGGGCAGCCGCTATCGAGCCACGGTCTCTGGTCCCAGCCCCTCCTGCTGTGCTCTGCCCCTGCAAGCCCCGTGCCGGCTTGGGCAGCCACGCTGGGAGGCTCTGATAATGCGGGGCGTGAGATGAGGCCGGCCATGCTTGGGGTTTTACTGGGCTAAATAGCTTCCCCCTGAAATTCCTGTCCTCCCAGAACCTGCGAGTGTGCCCTTATGTGGGGTCTTCGCACATGTGATCGAGTTAGGGTGGGGTCACACCAGGTTGGGGGTCCCTAAATCTAATATGACTGGAGTCTTTCCTAGGAGTGGGAGACCTGGAGTCAGACAGGGACACACGGAGAAGGAGCCACGGGAAGATGGAGGCAGAGGCTGAACTGAGGCGTCCGCCCACCTGGGACTGCCGGCCAGCACCCAAAGGAAGAAGGGGCCCGGCCGAGCCCTCGACCTCAGCCTTCTGGCCCCCGGAACGGAGAGAATAAATGGCTGTGGTTTTGTGGTGCTCTGTTAGCAGCTCCAAGACGCCCCCTCCCCCCGTCCCTCCCACAACCCTTCCTTGTCCCAGCAGAGGCAGGACTTAAATCCAATTTCCACTTTGGGGCAACACTTGCAGACCCAGCCTCGTGGGTCCCCACAGAGACCCCCACAGCCTCCAGGCAGCACCCCCTCCTCAGAGGCCTGAGCGTCAGGGCCCCACCACCCCCGCCAAGCTCAGGCGGCTGATGATTCCCAGCCTCTTCCCTCCATTGCCCCAGCCGTAGGGGCAGGAGCTGCTTCTGAATTCACTTTCTTCTCTGCCTCTTCGTCGCCTGGTTAATGATTCTTCCCACATAGTTAGCTACATAGGTAGCTACTCTTTAATATCAAACGACCTGGGCTGCAATCACCAGCGTGATTTCAGTTTCTGAAAGGAGATTGCGGAGGCCCAGCCTCCCCAGTGGCTCGTGCCCGGTCTTCTCTGGAGGCCTGCCCTGCCTGCCTATCCGTGCCAAGATGCCGGGCGAATTAGGAGGGGAGAGTTGCCTTTTGTTGCCTGGAGAAACCCGAAGCCCCCCGAGAAGGAGGCCAGAAGAAAGGAGAGCAGAGCTGCTGGGGGTGGTCACAGCCCCCAGTGCGTTCCCGTGGGGTGGACCCACCTGTCCGGAGGCTCGTGGAGGATGCTGAAATTAGTCAAGGTGTGGACTCATCTGTGCCCGAGATCTTAGATTTGAAGATCCGGTTTAGATGAGGCCAGACTGCGTCAGAACAGGCTCAGTCCACACGCCCTTGTCAGAAAAGGGCCTCGGGAGGCGGGCAGTGAAAACCACCAGTCAGGGGCCAGCTGCCGACGCAGACCGCCCGGGACGAGGCGGGGAAGCCAGCCAGGGGCCCCACGGCCTGCGGCCAGGGGGCTGCTCACCCCCCGGACCGTGAGACCCTGAAGTGAGGCTGCTTCCGCCACCCCGTGTGCAGGATGTGTCACCGCAGCGCTGGCAGACCGAGCCCAGAGCCCAGGTCCGTGGGGCTGATGTGGCGGGGACCCCCAAAACCAGCCCAGCGTGACCTCGAGCTCTGCACACCTCGTGTCTGTGAGTCAGCACGTCCCCTATTTGGTGCTGACCAGTTTGAATTGTGTTTCTCTAAATTGCAGCCCAAAGAGTGTGGGAAGCAGGGTGAGACCACCCCCACCCCCGAGCCATGGCCATGGAGCGGACAGGGGGATCTTAGGAGGGCCACGAGCCCCCGCCCAGCCCTCCAGGAGCCGCTCCTCACTAAGCAGCATCCGCTTCCGCGGCTCCAGCTGTGGCTGCCCGTCCCGGGCTCAGCTGCTCATTTGTGTCAATAACAGCCTTGACTTCCAGGCCTCCTGTCTCTGCTTTCCGGACCCCGCCCGCCACTTCCCCTGGGACTATTTTGGGTGGGTGTGTGGGCCCCTAATTGTGCCTCCCAGCCGTGTCAGCTGACGTACGTCTCTATTCTCCAAGCAAGTAAAGAGAAGATGGGGTTCGCCTCATCCTTGAACATGTGCCACGAGAGCTCTGCTCTAGAAAGAGCCTCCGGGGCAGCCCAGCTCCTCCGTGCACCTCCGGGCAGGACGGAGCAGAGAGCCGGCTCCCCTGGAGGTGCTGATGGGGGACACAGGTTGGAGGTGGGGGATCTCGTGACCCCTGGCTCAGGCGGGTGTTGCCGAGTCCCTGTAGACCGCTCGGCTCTCCCCCGGGGGGAGCATGCCTGAGACCCCCCCAGTCAAGTCGCAGCCTGTCCCTGCTCAACCCAGACAAACCCCCCCACACACACACTCCTGACCACAGTACCTCCAAAGATCTAGAACCCCACACTCCACGACATCACAGCCACTCTGCTCAGATCCACCGTCAGCCCTGCCCTGGACCCCTGCAGCAGCCCGGGCGGCCCTCCTGCTTCCCCTCTGACCCATTGCCACCTGATGGCCACTTGGCAGGGGTTGAACTATATAAAATGCAAATCTTACCCTGCACCCCTTCTGCTCGAAAACCTTCAACACTTTCTCGCTGCACGCAATATAAAAACCCGCAACACGGCCAGTCTCCAGGTCCCTGCGTGGTGTTGCCTGTCCCCCCTCTTTGCCCCCTCCAGCCCCCTCCCCAGCCTCCTCTCCCACCCCAGCCCACCCCCACACCTCTCATTCCAGCCTCAGAAACAGCACAGACTCTACCCCTCTGCTGGGGAGCTGCTCCCTCCCTTCTCAGCCCAGCAAACCCAACCCATTCTTTCTCTCTACTATGCACCTTCATTTCTCAAAAGTTTAAAACTTGAAGAAGACCAATATCACAGTCACTATGTATCTACACTCCCACATTAACTTGTTGCTATATGTACTTCTGACCTACATTTTTATAATTACTGTATTGCACAGAGTCAAAGGCTTCTGCATCCCAAACCTCTGCCCCACCCCAGAGGTGACCACTCACTTGAGGTTGGTGTGCTTCCATGTTCTTCTACTCTCACTATGACATAGTCTATGACTACGTCTACCTCTATGGCTACATCCACATTTATATCTATGTCTACGTCTACATCTATAACTATGTCTACATCCATAATGTCTATGTCTGTGACTACGTCTACCTCTGTGACTACGTCTACGTCTATGACTATGTCTACATCTGACTGTCTACAACTATGTCTACGTCTATGACTATGTCTACACCTATGACTATGTCTACATCTATGACTACGTCTACACCTATGTCTATGTCTACGTCTATGACTACATCTACGTCTATGACTATGTCTACGTCTATGACTATGTCTACGTCTATGACTATGTCTACGCCCATGACTATGTCTACATCTATGACTATGTCTACATCTATGACTATGTC
>JAKSZT010053883.1:518172-530586 GCA_026826555.1 Tolypeutes matacus | reverse complement strand
TAGAGATAGAGATAGAGATAGAGATAGAGATAGAGATAGAGATAGAGATAGAGATAGAGATAGATAGAGGGAGAGAGATAGATAGAGGGAGAGAGAGAGATCTATAAAGGTAGAGGTAAGCACAACCAAATAACAGTTTCCTCTGTGCCCCTCACAGTACCTATTCTGAAGTTTGGTTAGGAGGATAATGTGAAATAATATATGGAAAGCAATTATCTCAGTGCCTGGCATAAAATAATGCCTGTATCAGTAACTATGATTATTCCCCATGTTAGTATCCTGCCACCAAAGACCACCTTCTGGTCAACCAAAGTTGGGTTTATCGTCTCACTGCAACAAAGAAGGCCACACACTATGAGGCGCCATGGGCGTTCAGTGAGAGTGCTCAAAGGTTTGGGCTTCTGTTGTGTGACTTTGGGGAGGGATTCAGGGCTTTATTTTGGATTGGATGCTGCCCAGAAGTAGAGGTAATTCAGTGGTTGAGTATCTTAAAGTTTTTTATCTAGAAAGCATGAGCAATCCCTGAGGATGAAGTTGCAGTTGAGAAAGAAGTAGCAGCCACTCATTTGGGCAGGATAGGAGGATCTTTGCTCGTTCTGAGATTCGGACATTTTTGTTTGAGTTTAGACACGATCTGGTCACAGACCGGCCGTCTGATTTGATGTGCTGAGGGATTGCTGGTGAGAGAGGAGAGCACATCAGCCGAGCTGCGAGAGCTGGGCCAGCTGCAGGCAGCCCCAAGGTCCAAGCCAGAGGCCCAGGCCAGCTCCCAGCTGCCAGGGGCTTTTTCCCTTTTTCTCTCCTAGTCAGACAGACTTTTTAATTTAGATTCTTGTTCAAGTAACTATTTTGGTTTTGGCAATGGCTGGCCATCTTTTCCTCCTTTATCCGCCTAGATATTTCTTCTTCCTACAAGTCAGATCCTACTTCTTGGGCTCAGCTCTGTCTTGCCACCAGTTCTCAAAGAAGGAGGTTTTCCAGCCTCCCCAGTGAGAAACAGATGGTGTCTTCCTTTCTCCAAAGCCAGGCAAGAAAACAGGACCTTAACAAACTACCTCCCTAGCTACGTCTGCCCCAACGCGTGTGAAGCTCATCTGCTGGTGTGGATGCTAGTCTGGACAGGTGAGCCCCTGGGAGGGAATGTAGTCTACTGGTTAAGGGGCAGGTGCTGGGGTCAGAGTGCCTGGGTGAAATCTCAGCTCAAGGATTATCGTGAGTGGGATGGTGTCCTCCAAAGTTCACATGCACCTGGAACTTCAGAATTTGATCTTATTTGGAACTAGAGTCCTTGCAGGCATCTGTCTCGGGCCACGCTGGGCCAGCAGCCCCTGCTGTTCAGCCCATCCAGCAGCCATTGGGTAATGACCGTCACTGTGTGACGGTGGTGGCACTGGGGCCAGTGATTTGTCATTGTTAGCGTTTGTGAAGTGCCCAGTCGTCTCCAGAAAGTGATAATAATGAAAAATGGGAATCGCTCCCGCCCCCCGACGGCGTGGCTCGGTGCAGAGCAGATTCCGGAAAGGCAGAGGCACACCCAGCAGGAGCGTCTGGGGTGGGGATGGGGGATTGGATCATTAAAGGGTGGCAGCAGGCTCAGCCTCCCACATTCTGAGCCCCTTCTACGCCCCCCGCCCCAGAGAAAAAAACTTGAAAAATGTTGAGGTTGATTGACAAGCAGGACCAGAGAAGATTAAACTGTTGATCAAGGCTCTTGGCAAAGCCCCACAGCCCAGACCAGCGCAGCAGGCTGGAGCAAGCCCTTTTCTCATCACTTCCCTGACGAGAAGGCAGGGCTACCACCTTGGGAAGAAGCGAGTTCTGCCTTCCTTTATTTTTACAGGTGTCTTCTGAGGTGGGTGGAGGTGGCATGTGCAGAGGAAACATCCAGCAAGCGCTGGGCTGGCCAGGAAGGCTTCCTGGAAGAGGTGAGGTTACCCAGAGCCTCGGAAGATGAGAAAGAGGGAAGGGTGAGAGGACGGGAGGCGCGTCTGTCCTTTTCCCGTTCGAAAGGGCTGGTCAATGTGAAGCCATCAATCCTGAGCTCTCGTGAGCCACTATCAGATAACAAGGGTCATAGCATCAGGGACCGTGATGTCCACCCAGGGAGGATTTTCAAGGGCGTCCGGTCTCCATGTGACTTTCAAATGTGACATACATCAGGAAGCGGGTCCATGAGTGAGGCCCCGACAGCGCCCCCCACCCCGCCCGCCGCTGCCCACAGGCCCCCCGGATGTCTCCCCTCGGCCGCTCTGTCTTCAGAGGTCACCTCCTGTCACTCAGCAGGAAGGCTGCGGAAAGAGCCGGCAATAGGGCTGTCCATCTTTGTGGGGTCCCTGATCGAATCCACGCAGACTGTATTTCCAGCCTGAATTCAGTGGATTAAGAGAAAACAGAGAACTCCCTCGGGGCAGCGCCTGCTGGTGGAAAGGGGCGAGCTTGCAAGGGGTCTAAAGGCTGCCCCCCTAAGCACAGCCTCGCCAGGCGCCTCAGCGACGGGACTCAGCGACGAGTAGGGCCCCTGGGGGCCAGGCCTTGGGGTTGAAGCCCTGGGCCCCTCCTCCAGGACTGTCTCTAATGCGGACCCCACAGGGGGGCCTGGCCAAGGAGGGGGCACCCTGGGCTCAGGGAGACTTTCCATCTGGGGGCGCAGAGGCATGGCTGCACCCTCGGAAGCAAGGCCCACGGCCCCTTCCTCAGAGCTCTCTGGGGCAGGTGCCCAGTGCCAGATAAGAAATGACTGCAGACGGAGGCAAGGTCAGGCCCAGCTAGCAAGGGGGCTACAATTGGGGGAGGGGGCTAGTGCAGTAGTGGGGAGGGGACTTTGTCAATAAGGAAAAGGCTCAGGCCTTAAAAGCTGCAAGTGTCTCAAGGGTCAGGTGGGAAAGAGTTTTTCTTTCTTTTTTTTTCCTTTAGTTCTTTTTTTTTTTTTACTTAAAGAGGTTGTGGCTTTACAGAGAAATCCTGCGGAAAAGACAGCGTTCCCAGAGAACTTTGCAATGAGAAAACATTGTGATGACTGAACTACTAACTCCAGGGCATAATTTACATGAAGGCTCCTTCAGCGTTTGTGTTGTACAGTCCTATTGTTTTTCTTTTTAAATTTTTATCCTATTAACATAGAATTTCCCCTTTTAACCACAGCCGCACATGTAGTTCAGGCTGTAAATTACGTTTATAACGTCGTGCTCCATCACCACCACCATCACCAAAACTTTCACTCATTTCAAACAGAAACTCTTTGCCAATTAAGCCTTACCTCCGTGTTCCCTGCCTCACCCCATCCCCTGGTTACCTCTGTTCTAGATTCTGACTCATGAATTTGCTTATTCTTTCAAATCAGTGAGGTCATACAATAGCTGTCTTTTTGCATCCGGCCTATTTCACTCAGCCTGATGTCCTCAAGGTTCATCCACGTTGCTGCACATATCGGAATTTCTTTCCCTTTCACGGCTGAGTGATATTCCATGCTATGTGTGTACCATACTTTGTTTATTCATTCATCGGTTCATGGACACCTGGATTGCTTCCATCTTTGGGTATTTGCATGCAGAGCTACCAGGAACATAAGTGTGCAAATTATCTGTTTGGGTCCCTGCTTTCAATTCTTTGGGGTATATGCCTAGAAGAGGAATAACCAGGTCGTGTGGTAATTCTAGGCTTTTCTTTTACGGCGAAGCATAGACAAGGCCAGAAAGGCCAGGGGTGGGGAAGCGGGATGGAGGGCGTGTGGCAGGACACAGGGCAGGGTCCTCGCGCGGCCAGTCTGTTCTGGGGACGGGCCTTCGGGAGGGGCCCCGTGCTGGCTCAGGCTGAGGGTGGGCCAGAGCTCGGGGGCCTGGGCGCAGGAGCACAGCTGAACCCACGTTTGGTCACCAAGCATCTTGTTCCGATTGACTGGGGGGACCAGCAGTTCAGCTAATCATTTACGAGGCGAAGAACAGGACGGGGAGGGTCTGCGTGCAGCCTTGCCTGGGAAACGGGGCCCCCGAGAGTCTCAGCTGAGTCACACGGGGAAGGGGCCCGTGCCCTGAGCAGTTTCCAGGCACACGAAGGGTGGGGGGAGTTCTTTAACAGTCACTGTTTACCAGGACCCCAGGGCGTGGGTAAAGTGCAGCAAGGTCGCTAGTCTGCCTGGACCTGCTACAGAGAAATTTCTTGCTCTGGGATCCGCTCAAACCCAGCAGCTCTCCACGTCCTCATAAATAGTTCAGTGAAGTATTTCCAAGGACAGAACGTGCTGCCTCTCAAATCCAAAGGGGGCCTCTGAGTTTTGTGCCTCTGCCTTCATGGTAAGGGCCTCAAGGAGCAATAACGCACCCTTTACGTCCCCTGCACCCCAGATACTGGACCCCACAAACCTGCTCCGACACGCCAGGGCTGGCATCTTCCTCCATGGAACGTGTGAACGCCTTGGAGCGTGTGAGTCCACCCACCCCTCCACTGTGAACACGATGCCATCTGGGAGGGGGAGGCACGTGTGCTTGGCAGAGCTGCCCACCGCCCCGTCGGTCCAGCCCGTGCCCTTGGACGCCATGTGGCAGAGGGATGAGACGTGCCGTGGCCGTGGGGCAGGACGGGCGAGCACACGGCTTCCACCCTCTGGATGAGGCAGAGGAGAAGGCGTTTGGAACATCAGGTCCCGGCCCATGTGCCAGGCGCCGTGCCCATCGGCCCTGGAGAGGCGCCACAGCCGCCACAGCCTATTTTATTGGCTAAATTTACCGTGGTCACTGACATCCGGTTTTTCCAAAGACTGGACTGGCGAAGTAAGTGGGAAACTGGCAAGACCGCCATCCCTGCATGTGACCTTGACCTCTGGCCTTCCCTGGGATGGAACCCCAAGGTCTGGTTTACTGCCTTACTTTGGAAGGGCTGGAAGAGGGGAGCAGAGGAGAGGGAGCTGTGGCCACTTGGCTTCCCCTGCAGTGGCTCTCAGGCCACCGGTCAGGGAACCAGCGGCAACTGCACACGAGGCTAGGAAGGGCCGCTGGGTGGGTGCGGGGCCCCTGACCCTTGGGGAAGGATCCACATGCCATCCAGCCACCAGTGTCCCCGTGGTCAGAGCCACCTTGGGTGTAAGGGCCAATCAGAACTGTGCGGCCAACAGCCCCACCACGGGAGAGTGGCTCAGGCCCTGGCCGTGGCCCTCTGGGGCAGCCCGAGGGCATCGCCGCTGTTTAGACCAAGCGCCCCTTCCGCACCCAGTGGGTCTGGAATGGAAGCTGGGCCCAGGTCCTGACGTGTCCGTTATGGTCGCCAGGCCCACCTTGCTGCTGCTACAGGACCCCGTCATCCCCGTGGAGCCAGGGGTCCCCGCTCTGCCCCACCCTCGTCTACGGGCCCCCCAGCCGACGGAGGATGGTGCCCCTGAGCTTCCTGGAGATGCTGGTGCCCTCGCCAGGGGCCACGGTCAGCGGATGGGCTCTCCAGGCCTACGGAGTGGACACGTCCCAGCACACCCACTCCCTGCACTGCTGACCCTTCCTTCACACCTGCCCTGGGGCCCCTGGCTTCCCCACTTCCTCACAGTGGGGGGCTGCTCTGTCTGAGCGTCCTGGAGCCGTCCCCCAGCCCCTGGCAGGGTGTGAGGTCCACATTCCCTTAGCTTTGTGTCCCATCCCCTGGAGCCCACCCCGGCCCCTCTCCCCATTCCTGCTGATGCCCGTCAGCCAGCGCCTCAGCAGGGCCAGCACGTGTGGGTCGGGGCCTGCCGCAGGGAGGCCTGAGCAGGGGGCCGGTGGCAGAGGGCAGTTGTGGGCGGGTCCGGGGCCCAGCCCTGCCTTGGAAGGCGCCGTCCATCCCTGGCTTCTGCTTAGGCGGAAAGCAGGCGGGTGGCCCGGTCTTCCAAGGAGGGGCCCGGGGAGCTGGGAGCTCAAGTGCACAGCTGCCTGTCCCGAGCCCGCCCACCCTGTGTCTTGGGCCCCCCTCCCTCCCCATTGGGGTGTGACTCAGGCTGGGAGGCTGGGAGGTTGGGGCTAAGCCTTCTCGGAAGTTTGCGGCTCTCAGCTGCCCTCGGCCACCCCCTCTGGCGCTCGTCCCTCCATGCGTAGGAGATGTTCCGCAGCAGGAATGGAATCCCAGTGCCCGCGACCCACCCCGTGCCTCTCCCCGGGGGTCTAAGGTCACACAGGAGCCAGGACCCCCAGGGAGGCCTGGTCACCGGTGCCTGGGTTCCTTGTCAGCACCACCCCTGCCACCCACTGAGGGCTGGATGCTGGTGGGGGGCGACGGGGCCAGTGCAGGGTCCCTCCCCCCGAGCCGCTTCTCAGGACCCTGCAGGTTCCCAGGACCAGAGCCTGGAGTAGGGACTGAGGACCCCGTGGTGGGTGGGGCTGAGCTCTCGGGGTCAGGGCGTGCACGGGCAGGGTGGGCAGGGGAGGACGCTGACCAGAAGGGGTCTGGGCTTGAGCCCCAGGGCAGCCGCTGCACCCTGGGGCTGGGTCCACCTCGAGGCCAGGACCCGGCTTTTACCTTTTTTTTTTTTTTTTTTAAGATTTATTTTTATTTTATTTACTTATCCCCACCCCCCACCCCCTGCTGCTTGTGCTCGCTGTGTCCATTTGCTGTGCATTTTTCTGTGTCTGCTTGTCTCCTTTTGTTGCGTCATCTTGCTGTGCCAGCTCACTGCGCCGCGCAGGCCATTAGCTCACCGCGCCGTGCAGGCCTTCAGCTCCCCGGGCTGCGCAAGCTGGTTTGCCTTCACCAGGAGGCCCCGGGAATCGAACCCAGGGCCTCCCTTTTGGTAAACGGCATATCTGCTTCCTAGGACCTGGCCTTTTATCCACCCCATGTGTCCCTCAGCCATTCACTGAGGCTGCCCCCAGGATGGGGCACAACTTCCAGGTGCATAGAGACTGCCACCTGGCAAAGGTAGCTCCCGCTGCCAGGCCACGTCTCAGGGCAGCAGGAGGCCTGGGGAGGGCCCTCAGCCCGGCAGAGGGTCCAGGGCGGGGCAGGGCAGCATCTCCTACAGAAGCGAGCCTGCTTCTGCCCACTTAGCAGAGGATTCCCAGGGACGTGCCACCTCCACAGCCTCGTCTCCTCGCCAACAGCGGATGGGTCTCCCTGCGGCTGTGTCCCCGGGGCCGGCACCGCCGTCACCACCCATGTCTGGGTAAACGGCAAAGTGCCAGACCGTGAGACCAGTGGAGGCGGCTCCCCGAGGCCGGCAGGTGCCCGCTGGCGGAGAGGAACAGGCAGCAACCCGGATTGATGGGTTTAATCTAACGGCGGGATGCCCGCCGCGAGGACGGTGGCGCTGCATTTATCAGGATTAGGGTGCGCTCGGGCGGGCCGGGCTGCCCAGGCTCTGCGTGCTCACACTCGAGGCTTCTGTTATTAAACAGAGGCCCCGCTATGGAGAGCTTTTCCGAAAGAAAACCGGGTGGCTTTGTGACCAGCCTCCTCAGATCACGGCCCTGCGCTGCCCGCTGACCTTCCCGTCGGCAACGCGGCCTCCGCGTCCCCCCCCCCCGCCAAATCCAGTGTTTACCAAGAGCTCTGAGGAGTCCAGGGTGTCGCCTCTGACCTGTGCCCGCCGCCTCCTCGGCCCTGCAGGTCAGAGCCCCCTGACGAGGCACCCTGGGCCGGCTCCCTGAGCCATCCGTGCATCCTCTTCTCTGAAGAGGAGCTGCCAGGGCTACAGGCAGTGCGGGCGAGCGGGGGCTTCCAGGAGGCGGGCACCTGCAAGGGCCTCAGCACCTGCAAGGGCTCAGTCCTGGCCTTGAGGTGGACCCCCCCCCAGGGTGCGGCCCCACGTGGCCATGTTTTTCCCCAACAGCGCTTCCCAGCCCAGGTCCATGCGCCATCTGCACCAGACTCAGCTGGGGGGGGCTTGTGAAAATGCAGGTTCCTGGGCCCCGCCCAGCCTCCTAAACCAGACTCTCCCACAGCAGGGCCCGGAATCTAGATTTCAAACACTCCCCGGGATGCCTCTGTGTGGCCCAGACGTGGCAAACCACCGGCCTCAGCCAGTGTAGCTGGTGAGAAGACCCTTCCTGGCCCTGGGCTGGTCTGGGGCCCGGGAGCAGGTGTCCGCCTCGGTCCCTGGTCCCCCAGGACGGCCCCAACGCTCCCGGGCCCAGCCCCTTCTCCTCGGGATGGCTGTGCACACCCTGCTGCCCCATGACTGAGAAGTTTTCTCCTCCCTCCTCTAGAGTTTACAGCAGTGCCCTAGGCCAGGACCCTCAGCCTCAGCCCTGCATCCCCAGCAGCAGGGCTCGGCCCCGGGCTTCCCTGGTAGGAGGGGCCGGGGAACCGTGGTGACCCCTAGCCCCCCTGCCCACTCGCTCCAGCCAAGGGGCAGGAGAAGGTGGTCTCAGCGGCGAGTGGCAAGGGCCCAGCAAGGACCGCTCCAAATGCTCATTTAGTCAAAACAAATCTGTGCAAAAGCCCCAAGCCTGGAGTTCCTGATCTCGTCACCTCTCTGTGGCCGGCCCCAAGCAGGGAGTGTGGACAAGGCTCTGCTGCGGCCCCCACCCCCACCCACCCACCTACAGGCCCTCCCAAGGCAGCATGAACTCACAGACCCTGTTGGCTTCACCACCAAAGCCCCGAGTTCCCAAGGGCACTCTCAGCTTTCCCGCTGGCAGCGTCATCTCCATCTACTGGTCCCCGGCGGCTAAAGCCTCCATTCGCTCCCTGCCAGGAAGGAGGCGAGTCAACAAAGGCACCAAAGCATTTTCTGAACGTAACCGAATCATTGGTGTTTCTTTGAGCCCAGAGTTTTGCAAACGGGATTTCAGGCAGCGCCAACCTGTGGAGCACGTGCCACTCCAGCAGAAGCCCCATCCTGACTAGGAAGCAGGGGGCAACATCGCATGGGTGCTCCCGGTCTCCCTGCTTGAGCCTCAGTTTCTTCAAAAGTCAAAAGGGACAGGTAACGCCCACGGGGCGAGGCTGTGGTGAGGACGAAACGGTGATGACGATTGCTCTCGCTGGGTGCCAGGTGTCCTCGAAGTGACAGGTAGGGACCTTCCTCCAAGGGCACACACCTGGCAAGCGATGGGGTGGGACGGAACGCATTTCCACCATGTAGGGCTCACGCAGCCCAGGCCCCAGCCCCTGCTCTCCTCTCCTGAGGCACAGCACCTGCCTCGAGAACTGGCCCTCGGCCCACGTGGCCGTCCGTCCGTCCACTCTTCCCTCTACTCGTCAGGAATCCCCTGAGCTCCTGCAGGCTCCAGGACACAGTCCACCCTCCAAGCCTCGCCCCTTCCTCTCCCCGGGGACCTTGCTTCAGCGACAGCCCCCTGGGCCTTCCAGTGCCCACCCTCCGCTGGCTTCCTCCCCTCCACCTCAAACCTTTCCTTAAAAGTCCTTTGGTTTTCCCGACACTTGTCGCAATCGCCCTGACTTACTCCTTCCCTTCACCAAGGCGCTTGCAAAGTCCTCTTCAGCGCTGCGTCCTCTTTCCCCCTCGAGGTCTTCCCCGCAGTCAGCTAATGCCTGCCCCCCCCCGAACCCAAACTCCCCCTTTCCAAAGTGCAGCAGCAACAGACGCCCCAAGCTGGGTGGCCTCAATCAGCAGGAACGTCCGCTCCCAGGGCTCTGGAGGCGACGTCCAAGCGGCTCCCCGTGCCCCCCTCCCGTGCCCCGCTGGCCTCTGGGCTCCTCGGTGGCCCTGCACTTGGAGAGGCACCACCCCAGCTTCTGCTCCGCCCTCACATCGCCTTCTCGGTGAGTCCTTTCCCGTCCCCTGCTGGATTAAGGGCCTAATCCAACAACCCTTACCGCAATTACATCTGCAAAACCCGTATTTCCAAATAAGGTCGCCTTCTTCTTTCCGAGAAGTTGTAGGTTTCCTGACAAATTGCACAGGAGTACAGGGCGCCCATATGCCCCCCTCCACACACACACACAGTTTTCCTGCTGTGACCACTTTGCTTTAGTGTTACAACTGATGAAACAATAGTCTTATGGCTACACGATTAACTATAGTCTAGTTTATGATGGAGCGCTATGCTTGCTTTTAGCTTTCCCTCTGGTAACGGATCTACAACCTAAAATCTCCCCTTTTAGCCACATTCAGATATACAATCCGGTGGTGTTAGGTACACTCCCAGCGTGCTGCTGCCCGCACCACCCGCTGCCTTGTGCTCCTCCTCGCCTTGCCCCTCCCCCCACCTCTCCTTGCCCCGCCCCCACCTCTCCTTGCCCCTCCCCCATGATGTCTCCTTGGCCACCACTGCTGCCTCCTCTTCCCCTGGCTGCTCCCCTGAATCCTGCCCTCCACCCACTTCTCCTGCTGAGACACCATCCCCAGGATGGCTGGTGCCTCCTGTGGCTTCGTGTCCTGCCTCCCGGGCTCTTCCCCGCCCCACCCCAGGCGAGCGAGCCTCCGGGACGTCCTCACCCCGCCTCTGCCCATCAGGCCCAGCCTACCCCAACCTCAGCCCCTCCGAGCCCAGCCCAATAAGCCTCTTCAAGTGGAACCAAGTCCACTGTTTCCCCAGATGTCACCTGTGCCTGGAGACCGTCGTCATGCAGTGGCCTCAGGAGGTGTCCGCAGGGCAGGGGACAGTGAGATGGAAGGTGAGACCAGAGGCGTGTTCCGTGGCTCTAGGGAGCCACAGATGCCCTGTCCTCCAGGAGCCTGGCCAGACATAAGGAGCTGAGACTCCAAGAATGTGCTGCGGCCTGCCGAGCCCAGTCCCTGGCCAGACCCTTGGGGCCCCACACTGCTCTCCCCCGAAGGCTTGGTGTGCAGAACGTGACTCTAGGAGAACATGGTGCGAGCAAAAGTCCTCGAGGAGGTGGGATGAGTGCTGGACGCTCGCGGAGCAGGCCTGGCTCTCCGACTCCACCCCCTCCTACCTGTCCTACCTGAGCAAACGCCACGAGCCTCACCTCTTCATTAGAAGAGGAAATCACAGCCTTCGCCTCCCTTCTAGCCTCCTAGTCTGCTCTCAGCTGCTGCAGAAGCTCTCCACAGGCTCTGGCTTTTTGGGACAACAGGAGCTGGGCCGGTGGGGCCTCCCGACATCACATCAGCCCTCCTCTTGTGATCGTTTCTCTGGGCCTTTCATTATGCGCCAATGTATCATCTTTCCAGTTAAAGGAATAAAAGTATATAAGACAATATTTAAAAGAATGAATTTAATATATAGCAAAAATAATTAAAATAGAAGCTAGCCCACCCTAAGGAGTGGTTAAGAGTAGGTTTTGGAGCTCGGCTGCCAGGCTCTGGGACCCAGGCTCAGCTTGGCCACTTGAAAGCTCTGTGGCTCTAGGAGTGGACCTTTCTGGTCCCCAGTTTCTTCTCCTGTAAGATGGGGCTGATAATAGTGTCTCTCGTAGGGTTGTTCTGAGCATTCGATGAGTCAGTACCTTTAAGTATTGAGAATAGTGTCTGGCAGGTAAAGATTGTTCCGTAAGTGTGTGTGAAATAAATTTAAGGATGAATGTTTCATCTGTCTGTCTGGCTTTGAGTGATTTTCACCTATAATCCCAGTGAGGCAGCAACTTGTGTTCTTGGAGGAGACTACCCCAGCAGCTCCCCAGCCCCGCGTCCCTGATTTCCTCAGCATTGCGATGCCTAACTAGACATGTCCTTGTCAGCTTGAGCATGAAAAGCTGCCATGGTATTTAGGAAGGGAAAATAAATGGTTCTTTTCCATCTCTCTCAGAAGTCCTGGAGTCCCCAGGGAGGAGGCACTGAAGTATTTCACAAGAACATTCCAGGGACACCGCTCAGGAAGATAAACACAAACACTCTCAGAAGCACCAGACTGGCTGGTGGGCAAGGCAGAGAATCCAGCAGAAGGAAGGAGACTTCTCCCCTGCAGGGAAGGGTCAGAGCTGCCCTCCGCACACCCGGGTTCCAGCAGCAATCCTCACCCCTTTCCCAAATCTCTGTCTTCTGAATACTTGTAGGATCCATGTCCAATTGCCTGTCCCTTTTTCCTCTCCCAAAGTCCCCCTTTCCTCTCCCAGCTTCTTCTGTTTACCAAAATCCCCACATATTGGTTGAGTAGCTTCTGTAAGAAAGTACAGCATGTGGCCAGGACATAGGACAGGCCAGTGGGGAGAAAGGCATAAATGAACCCAAAGTGGAAGCGCCACAGGAGATGTAAGTGAACCTTCTGAGTCTCAGAATGGGAGGCAGCTCACAGCTAAGCAAGTGCTCAGTGACAGAGATCATCAGAGCAGGAAGCAGACACTCACACTGAGGGGTAGGGGAACATGGATGCTAGCCTTTATGGGCATCTGTTTTCTCACCTGTGAAATGAGGATGATGATAATACCTGCATCATGGGACTGATAGGATTTAATGAATTAATACATGCTATGCCTATCAAGGAAAGTGTTGGGGATATAGTAGATAATATCATCATAATTTTCATCATCACCATCACCATCATCACCACCATCATCCTCATCACCACCACCATCACCATCATCACCACCATCATC